>JACBWW010002170.1:0-10216 GCA_020086605.1 Lanius collurio | reverse complement strand
CCCCTCACATGAATCTCAGCTGGAACATGCAGAATTTGATATGGCCTGCCATCCAATATTTCATAGGGACTGATGTTGTCCCTCTGCCTCGGTTGTATGAGGATCCTCAGTAAAGCTGTAGGCAAGGCCTGAACCCACCTCATGGATGTCTCTAAAGCCTAAGGCATCACCAGAACCTCACTGGGCTCTCCTGGGGTCCACGAGGCCCCTCTGTGACACACTGAAGCTGCAGTTCAATGAGGTTCCATAACCTCACTGGGGTCTCAGGGGTTCATTGGGGCACTCCCTTCTCGCATTGGAGCCTTGGTTCCATGAGTTCCATCCACTGACAATGGCTGTCTGTGTTCCCTGAGGCCCAGCTGTATCACATCAGAGCCTTGCTTTCATTAGGGTCTAATACCTCACTTTGGTCTCCTGAGCTCCATGAGGCCCCGCTGTGTCACAAAGGACACTTGGTTCCATGAGATTCCATTGTGACACAATGGTCTCCTGGGTTCCATGAGGCTGCACTTTGGAACAATGGACACTGAAATCCAGCAACTGTGGCAATGTCCAAGTGGCACCTGGGTTCCAGGGGGCCCCGCTGTGTTTACAATTGACACTTGCTTCCATGATAATCCATTCTTTCACAAGAGTCTTCTGGGTTCCATGAGGCCCTGCTGTGTCACACTGGAGACAGGATTCCATGAGCCCTGGCAAGGTCCCAGTAGCACCTTTGTTCAATGAGGCCCAGCTGTCTCATGACTTACACTTGGTTCAATGAGATTCCATTGTGTCACAATCTTCTCTATGAAATTTGAAGGTTGCTCTTTGCATATTAAGTGTTTTAAGTGATTTAGTTAATACCCAGTTGATTACCCCAGTTAATGAATTTGTACAGATTTTTAATGACCCATCAGCCCAGGTACTGACTGTCCAGTTAATTCCCAAGTGCTTATTAAAACGTTATGTGGTGTTGTGGTTTGACACAACTGAGTGTCAAGCATCTAAAGTATCAATTCTTTATAAGGAAAATAAAATAAGAAAATATTGAGGAAAACTAGATGGCTGCGAGGCAAAAAACAGGTTCACACTTAAACAGTTGCAGTAATAAGAGAGAAAAATGTTTATTACTAACAGAATTAAAAGTTAAAAGATTTAACAAGATATTAAAACACTCACACCCTCTCCCCTGCTCTCTTCTTCTCGGCACTTTACTCTTCTTTTTTAACTAGCACAAAAGATAACACAACATAGGATTCTAGTCAGTGTTACAGTTCTAAAAAAAAAAAAAAGGGTCTCTTTCTTATGCTTAAGGAAAAAAGGGTTTCTTCTTCTTGCTTCACATGGTTCCTCAAACTGCCCCCCACTAGCCAACCCGCCCGGAAAGAAACAATCTGCTGTGGTGTAATACATCTCTTCTATGAAAAAATATCAGTTTTTTCACACTGCCACACATGGGCCATCACATGGGGTTATCAACTTTTTAAGGATGGGTCATTTTGGCCTGAACACAAAGGCTTTTTCTGCTACAAATCCTTAAAAGCCTCTCACTGCTTCTATGTATATCTAGGCATAGGCACTCTCTCTTCACAAACTTCAAGGGCCACACATAAGTCTTCCATCCCCCCATATACTTTAAATGGATTACAGAGACAAACAGTTTGAGATATTACAGTTTCTTACCACCGCATGCAAGAAGGATTTTTAAGCACCGCGTGAGGAACGTGGCACCGCCCCTTTTCTCCGCCGCCATTTTAGCTCCGTCCCACATGGCTCACTCTCTCTGACTCTGAAATTCCTATGTTCAAAAAATGGTCTTATGCAAGCTTTATGAAGAAAACCTCGCTCTTTTTGTGCTGCTGGCTGCATGGTGGTTCAGCTCGAAGTGTGCTGGCTGCAGA
Source organism: Lanius collurio (assembly GCA_020086605.1). Taxonomy (NCBI): domain Eukaryota; kingdom Metazoa; phylum Chordata; class Aves; order Passeriformes; family Laniidae; genus Lanius; species Lanius collurio. The sequence goes on along the minus strand of JACBWW010002170.1, from coordinate 8,333 downwards.
AAGGAGGCTCCTGCTGGCTCCCGCCAGCTCCATGTGGAGAGCGGGGGCGGGGAGGCGAAAGAACCCGCTGGTCTCAAAAAGCCGCTCTGGAAAGGTCCCACCTGCGCAGCAGTCCATGGCTGGGTCCTGCTGTCTGGCAGTCCACGGCTGAGTTTAGCAGTCCATGGCTCTTTCCCCAGCGGCCCAGGGTCCGTGCTGCGTCATCAGGAAGAGGAGAAGGGGGCTGGGGCTTAGGCCCGGCTCGGCGCGGCCGGGCCTCGGCCCGGCAGAGCCCGGATGAAATAAAAAAGGGCAGGACTGATGGTCCTTTTTAAGCCTTTATTAAAAGTGATCAGCTCGGGTGGGGGCTCCGGCCAGCTTCGTTGCCCCCAGCTTCGACTTGGAGGAGGAGGAAATTCGGCTCTATCACTCCCTGTGATAGAGCCGGGCCTTCAAGCGTTCCTCACGAGGCGTGGCTGTATACCAAAGGGTATACGAAGGCGATGGTGGTAATTTGCCGTCCTCAGGGCAGTGGCTCCAATAGACTTTTTTGTTACTGTGACTTCTTGGAGAACTCAAAAGCTGGCCAGGTAGTAATTGCCTATAGAGTAGCCTGGTTCATTTTTCTTAAAAGTTTGTTGGCTCGTTTTAAATTATTATTTTTAGGGGTTTTTTTACTCCCAGGGGTCTTTTCAGCTCTAGTTTGCATATTCAGCCCCTTTTTTTTTCTTTCTGTCTTTTCCTTATCTACTACTCTCCAGGCAGGCCAGCTTCGAAAGGGGTAAGGAGTGGTCGTAAATTCTTGCCTTGGAATGCAAGCCTGATAAGAAGCTGGTTTCTTCACAACGACGTGAGGGTTTCTTTCTTAAACTACAAGAGAGATCCTAACTTACAAAGCTACAACAAAGCACAAAATTACATTCAAACAAAGCTACAATGTAGTACAAAATAAATGGATAATTGTTAAATTGATAATCTGGCCCCTTATTTATAACAAATTCCCCCCTTTCTTTATTTGATCGAACTTGTAGAGTTCACATCAATTAGCAGTTTCTAGTTCTTCTTGGGGGTAAAAATTCTTTACTTTTTGGTACCTGGTATACATTTGTTTAGCACTCTCATATTTCTGGCTCTTTATCACCATCATTTTCTTCATTTCTGATGTTTGAGTTCCTCCTGGAATTAGTGTACCTGCTTGAATAGCAGAGGCAATTATTCTTATTAGACACGGAAGTAAACATGGTAAGAATATAAGTCCAGCAATCGAGCAAACCGCAATAAATGCTGCTTTTTTCCACCAGTTTCCTTTCATAGACCAAAAGTTATCCCACCAGTTAGAATTTATGAGTGGTGTCCACTCTTGGGTTCCTACATATGCCAATTTTCTAATATCCTTTGAAATGTTTCAGATGATCTCACTTTTATCATCAATCTCCAGGCAGCATTCTGAAGTGTTAAACTTCCCACAAATTCCTCCTTCGTCAGCTAGGAGGTAGTCTACTGCCAATCTGATTTGGTACACCATTGTTCTGGTTTGGGATAATTGATCGCTGATGTGATCGAAGGCAAGTGATGTGCGGTTTGAGATCAATTCTAGGACTGCCTGGAGTCTGATGATCCGATTTAACATATAAATCGGAGTGCGGTATCTCCAAGATCCATCTTGGGCCCAAGTTGCTGGCCCATAGGTTTTAATTATTTCTTCTGGAGTCCAGATTTTATCTCTCCATTGTTGGGCACTTGTTATGTCAATTGTGTTTCTTTTCTTACGATTGCTATTTTTCAGATTGTCATATATAGGAACCCCTAAGTGGGACCCTGATTCTTTAGGTAACAAGAAAAAGGCTGGTTTTATAATGCCTATGGTACAACTGCCCGTCCAGTCTCCTGGGAGTCTGGTGTAAGCTGTATCCCCACATATCCAAAACAAATTTTCAGGGGCTTCCCAGAAGTTACCTGTTTGGGTTGGAAATTCCCAGTATTTTGATAGTTCTTTAATTCCCCAAAAGGGGTTTACTCCCTTGTCAATACATTCATATAAGTCATGTTCTTCACGATAGGTACACCCTTTATCTTTTTCCGCAGTCCAATAGTGGTTTGGTTCTCTAGGGACCCATTTAATACTTTTCTCTCTTATTATAAGGTACCTTTTACATGCCATTTTCCCTACTAATGTTTTGTATTGCCTACCCTTCCTGGTGATACACTCTTCTCCTATTATTTTTGTTTTTAGACTCCATTGCCCTTCACCTCTTTTCTTTATGATTTCATCCTCCTGTTTAGTTTGTTTCCATTTTAAGATTTCCACAGGATTTAAACTAATCCCTTCCCTAGGCCACATCTCAGACATCTGAGTATCTCCACAGACCCAACAGTTTTTCAAACTTAACCCCTTGCTAACTCTTTCCATTAAGTCTATAAACAGATTTTTCCCTGAAGGCGGTTCTAAATAATCTTTAAATTCTTCTTTTTCCCTTTCTTTCATTCTTATCTCTTTTTCTTTTATTAGATCTTTTTGATCAAGGTTTTGTTCATAACAGAGCCAGGTGTCTCCAACAGGGCATTCTCCAAGCAGTCGCTGCCTATATGAGGCAATATTACGACTGACCCAATAAACTTTCCCGTCTTCTTGACAGGTATTTACTTGAGAGTGATCGACACACTTTGGGTTTATGTTAGTATGGACTCGTAAGAGTGATACGGCATCTTCTCCATCATAGAGTGGGTAATAACATTTAGTGCAAGGATTGGTTCTGGTTCTTGATGGGTTGTCTTTATTGGATCGCTGTGTCCCACATGAATGGTTTGGGTCTGTGAGTATGGATACTTTAGTGCCTTCTCCTCGTTGGAGTATTTCATCTCCTCTTATTGTGTTGATAAACTTAACACAATAGTAAGTCCCATCGTCCTCCAGTTGGGCATCTCTGATGCTGATGTTGAAGTCTGTGTCCGATCCTATGGTCAGTCTTGTTACACGAGAAGAGGGATTCCTTTCTATTTGATCGTAGATAGTTTGGTTTTTCTGTCCCCAGCCTTTTAGCCATCTCACGGGACCTGGAGTTGAAGGTCCAGATGTGGTGCAGCTCAAAGTGAGTGTCTCTCCAGTCATCGCCGATATTTCTTTCTGGGGTTGGTGCAGCACGAAGTCCAGTCCCTCTCCCGGTGAAGCAAGCAACAACAGGCAGGGCAGGATCCAAACCCACAGGCTGTGGCCGCGTGAAGGTCGTTCCATTGGCGTTTGATCCAGCCATCGGGTCCTAGTCCTGCAGTCTCTCTTCTTGCAGATGAGTAGTAGTGAGGCCAGTGCGCCACAGGCCACACTTTCCACAGGGCGGGAGAGCAGGCTGCTCCTTTTCATCTGGAATTCCTTCTTGATGATCTGCAGGGTAACCATGGATGTGCTGGTATTCTCTTCTACCAGGCAGGTGGTCACTGGGGAAGATTCCTTCTCTTGACAGGTGTGTTCTGTTTTAACAAAGTCACATATTATTGTTCCTAAGTGTTTAACACGAGTCATTAGTTTTCTAGTTCTATTCCTTAATGATGGAGGAATGTTAAGAGTCTTTTCCCAATGTTGTCTTTCGCTCTTACTTCCCTATTTAATTTAACCCTTAGAGAATGCACTGTGGGAGAGTTGAGAGTGCGATTTTTTGCTAGAAACATTACCTCTTACTAGTTTTTTTCAACTTACAATCTTGATAACCACAATAGTAACACATTTATAACTATACACAAACTTAAAATTAATACAAAATAATTCACTTAATCAGCATAATAAAATTTAGTAGTAACAGCCTTGATGTCATTGAGTTCCAGCGACCAGACCGATTTCAGTCTTTCTTTCTCAGGGTCAATTTTAAGTCCTCTGGTCCCTGGCTCACAGTCCATTCAGGAGTATCGGTGGGATCAGAGTTTTCACTGGGGGGTGACACAGGTCCTTTCACCCTTGCAATGTGTGTCCAGCCTCGTTCTCGGGTTCTTACTGCAGAGTGGGTAACCAGCAACACCTGAAAGGGTCCTTCAAATTTCGGAGTTAATGGGGCTGCATTCCACGATTTTATTAACACCCAGTCCCCCGGGTTAATACTATGTATGTTAGTATCAAAAGGAGAGGTTTGGGGAAGGTATCCCTTGCTTCTAAGATTTTCTAAGGTGTTAGTGATGGTTTTTAAGTACACTTGAACAGCTTCTTCTCCTTCCAGATAGTCTCTGCAGCTGTAGGGTGTAATTAAAAAGGGGAGTCCAAACATCATCTCATAGGGGGATACTCCTAAATCAGATCGAGGTCTCGTCCTGATGCGCAGTAGTGCCAGAGGTAGACATTTTAGCCAATTCAATTTTGTTTCTTCAATTAGTTTTGTTAATACATTTTTCAGGGTTTTATTCATTCTTTCGACCCTTCCTGAGCTCTGGGGATGCCATGGCGTGTGTAATCTCCATTGCATACCCAGGGCTTTTATAATCAGCTGTAAAGACCGGGCCGTGAAATGTGGACCTCGATCTGAATCTATGTTGTTGACCATCCCATACCTCGGGATGATGTTCTCCAAAATTATTTTGGCTACTGTTTGTGCTGTTTCCTTTTTGGTAGGAAAAGCTTCTACCCAATGGGTCAGGTGATCTACTAGCACGAGTAGATGTTTGTACCCTTGCACAGGGGGCATCTCGGTAAAGTCTACCTGTACACTTTGGAAGGGCCTCAAAGCTAGGTCTCTTCCGCCATGTGCAGTTTTCCTCATTACTTTTTGGTTGACTTTTTGACATGTTGTGCACCCCCGAGTAACTGATTTTGCTATTTCATAGATTCCTATGCAGATGTGTTCTCTTAGGAAGTGATCACATAATCCTTGGATTCCCCAATGAGTTAGTTTGTGGAGTTCAGTTAACATCTTTCTGGCTAGGGCTTTATTCAGGTATTTTCTCCCATCAGGTGTTAACCATTCTCCTTGTTCCCCTTGGTGTAACCCTAGAGTCTGCATGTGTTTTTGTTCTTCTTGATCAAATGTGGGCTTCCCTTTTTCTTCTTCCTCCCCAGGTGTCTCTCTCAACACCAGGATGTTCACAGGATCCCCTGGTTCCAAAGCTGCTTCCTTAGCTATCTGGTCAGCCAACCGGTTTCCTTGTATTTCTATAGTATTTCCCTTTTGGTGGCCTCTTATGTGCACTATTGCAATTTCTGCTGGTTTTAATAAGGATTCTAAAACTTGTTTAATTAGTTCCTTGTGAACCAAATCTTTTCCTTTTGAGTTCAGGAGGCCTCGTCCTTCCCAGATTTTTCCAAAGGTGTGTGCTATCCCAAATGCGTACTGAGAATCGGTGTAAATAGTTCCCTGGTCTTTGTCTAATAAATCGAGACCTCTTTTTAAAGCATATATTTCACAGGTTTGGGCTGACCAGGTAGCAGGCAATTTTCCTTTTTCTACTGTGTCCATCACCATCCCATCTATTACTGCATAGCCTGAAATTCTTTTTCCTTCTACCACTCGAGACGACCCATCTGTAAATAATACTCTCCCATAGGGTAGAGGTGTATCATGCAAGTCTTCCCTCACTTTTGTTTGGTAGTCAATCAGTTCTAGGCAATTGTGTTCCAGATCCTCTGGAGGCTCTCCAGTGAGGAATTGTGCTGGATTTAGGCACTTGGAAGTGGCTAGTTCTAAATCTTCAGTTTCCATTAAGTTGATTTCATATCTCAGCAACCTAGAATCAGTAAGCCACTGTGATGTCTTTTGGCTCAGCACGGTTTTAAGGTCATGTGGGGTGTGTACTGTAATTTTTCTTTGCAGAGTTAATTTTTGAGATTCTTCTATTAATACCGCCGCAGCAGCAATTGCCTGCACACAGGTTGGCCATCCTCGAGCTACCGGATCCAGTAGTTTAGACAGGTAGGCCACCGGTTTGTTGTGTCCTCCCCATTTTTGAGTTAATACCCCATATGCAACTCCTCCCTCAGTGTTTACAAACAAATCGAATTTCTTTTTGAGATCAGGTAAACTTAAAACCGGTGCTGAGGCCAATTTTTCTTTCAGGTCTTGCAATTGCTCATCATCTTCTTTAGTCCAATTTATGGATTCAGAGCCTACCAATTTCTCATAGAGAAACTTAACACTTTGGGTATACTGGTCTATCCATAACCTACAATAGCCAAATAAGCCTAAAAGTTTTCGGATGTCTCTTTTGGTTTTTGGTGCTGGAATTGCTAGGATGCCTGAAATTCTCTCTGGACTCAATCTTTTGCTCCCTTGCCCTATGATATGACCCAAATATGTAACCTCTGATTCTACAAACTGTAGTTTCTCTCTTGATACCTTCAATCCTTTTTGGCCCAGAAAATTTAGGAGTTGGACACTTGTGATCTTTACTTGTTCTCGTCCCTCCCCTGACACTAATAGATCATCCACATATTGCAGTATCTGTACTCCTGCTTCAGGCACAAAGAGCTCTAGCAACCCCTCCAGGGCTTGACCAAACAAATGTGGACTCTCCGTGTACCCCTGTGGGAGGCGTGTCCACCGAAGTTGTTGCCTCCTCCTCTTATCTGGGTCTTCCCATTCGAAAGCAAACCAATCCCGACACTCTTCTGCTAACGGACATGCCCAAAATGCATCTTTTAAATCAATGATGGTAAACCATTCATGTCCCCGAGGGATTTGGTTCAGAAGGGTATAGGGATTGGATACTACAGGGTATCGAGAGATAGTTCTCTTATTAACTTCTCTCAAGTCTTGGACTAGTCTGTATTTTCCTTCTGCCTTCTTGACTGCCAAAATAGGGGTGTTGTGGGGGGACATACATGGCTCTAAAATTCCCCCTTTCAGCAACTGTTCAATGATAGGAGCTAACCCTTTCCTTCCCTCTAGAGAAATTGGATATTGTTTAATCCTAATAGGGTGGGTGCTTTCTTGTATCTCCACTTTAATTGGTGGAATGTCCAGGTACCCACATATTCCTTCTTCTGCCCATACATCAGGATTAATTTCCTCTATATCTTTTTGAGTCAGTGTCATCATCTGGATCACCATTTTTCCTCCTCGGGGAACAACTCCCACTCCTAACTGGACTTGCAAGTCCCTCCCCAGTAGGCAACTATCCAAATTAGGTAAATAGACAAAATCTGCCCAGCATTGTCGGGAATTACCTCTGATTTCTAACCCTTCAATAACGGAAGCCTTGAATGGTTTTCCCTCTGCTCCTAATATATCACATATCCTTTTACTTATGCTGACTCCTGATGGTACTTTATTTATACTAGATCTCTCTGCCCCAGTATCAACCAGAAATTCAAACTCTTCATTATGGGGACCCACTTCAAAATTTACTAAGGGCTCTTCCAGATGTTCCATTGGGTCCCCCATAACATAGAGCCCTTGACACCCCTAATCCTTAGGGTTATCGCCTCTCAACATTCTTTCCAAAGTCTCTTGCTCTCGGGCGATTGCATCATCTATTGCCAGTTTTTGACAGTCTTTTTTGAAATGCCCTTTTTCTCCGCAATAGAAACACCGCCTTCGATCAGCTGGGAATTCTGGTCTCCAATTAATGTTCCCATTTACCCTAGGTGTTATTGGATCATCTTTCTTTGGTGGCAGTGCTGGTCCTCCTGCCCCTGCACTTTCTCTTGCAACTGCTACCATTATCCTTGCTTCAGTTTTTGCTTTTTCTTCCTCTCTTCTTAAATACACCTTTAAGGCTTCTTTTAGCAACTCATTTATATTTTTCTCTTGCCAATCTTCTATTTTTTCCAATTTTCTCCGAATGTCTGGCCATGACTTTGTAACAAATTGCACTTTTAATAATACTTGCCCTTCTGGGCTGTCTGGATCTATGTTTGAGTATAGTTGAAAATTTTTCTTTAGTCTATTAAGCCAAGTTGCCGGTGTCTCATCTTTTTCTTGGGTCCCATCAAAGGCTAGCTTGGTGTTATTGCCTCTAGGGACAGATTCTTTTATTCCTTTTATTACTAATGACCTAAAATCTTGCATATGCCTCCTGTCCACCTCCCGATTGGGATCCCATCCTGGATCAACAACTGGAATTTTCTGATCTCCTGGGGGACCCAGGCGATTTTCCCTTTCCCAGATTTTAATCCCAGCTGCACGAATCATTCGTACCTCCTCTGGTGAGAATAGGATGTTGAGGATAGAATTTAATTCTCCCCAACTATATATGTTAGGTCCTAAAAACTGGTCTACCTGTTCAGCAATTCCCACTGGATCTTCTACAAGGTTTTTTAATTCCTTCTTTAATCCTCTGACCTCAGATGCAGTTAGCAGTGCATTAACAAATCCAACTCCTCCCACAGCTCTGCCCATGGGAACTTCTCTCAGGGGAAAGAGTTTCCCCACTTGTGCAAT
>JACBWW010002169.1:0-10218 GCA_020086605.1 Lanius collurio | reverse complement strand
GTTTTAAAAGACCTCACTGTGGAGACCAGGATTTATTGTTCCCATTTCTACAGACAGCAAAACCAAAGCACAAAGTGTAAGAGACAGTACTTTAGGCACTTTATGAAAAATGCAGGAGTTGCTGGCTCCCAGCCACTGTGGGGGACATTCAGGCTAGAACAGCCCATTAGTTTCACAAATGGTCATTGTTGAGTGGTTTCAGCAGCATTTTCAGAATGGATAAGATTAAAAAAAAAAAGTTTCCAAAGAACCCTAAGTTCCTATTGATTTAACCAAACCACTTCCCCTCTCTGCAGCATCCCAAGTCCCCCAGCAAAGTCCTCCATGAATACCAAAGCACTGGAACAAGTCCATGTCAATTTATAGGGTGATTAATACTGGATATGCCAACCAGCCAGGCAGCCTTCTGCAGCCAGGAGGACATTTACCAGCCAAGGTCTGCCTGCCCTCACCAGTGGGGGTACAACCAGGGCTTTCTCTATTTCAACACCCATTCTCAACATACTTTTATACCCTTACTAAGATTTTTATTCCCTCTCCCACTTTTGTCTGCAATTGGGTAACACTTTCAAATGTTATCAGGGAAGGCAAACAGCACTGTAACTAAAGACATTTTTAAGCAAACCATCAGCAATAGTGTTGGCATTTGCTCATCAGTAGCCCTGCTGGCTACTGAAGAGTCCATGCATTTATAACAAAGGTAAGTTGCATTGTAATTTCTGATGTTGGTTAATAAGAATCTGATCTAACTCTTTTTTTTTCCTACCAAGAATTTGGTCTGTGATGTCTTAAGCCTCTACTTTTGTTAACCCTTGTTCAGCCATTAACAATAGGTTATTCAATATTTCCCTTAATTTGCAGAAACATACACAACTCCAAACCACTGCTTCATTTATGCAGGAGAATATGTCTGATAAAATATGGCAGGAAAAAGAGATCCTGAGAAGAAGACAGAAAGAAACAAGGGATGCAGTGGAACGAAGATGGCAGCCTGATGCTTATGGTTATCTTCTTACTGCTACACAATCAGCCCAAGTCCTTACTGCTTTTAGATCTGCTACTTGGGTTTTCTTCTCTCTATCCAGCCTGCATCTACAGTCTGAGATATTAAAGCCAAAGCAGAATGATTGATGTTCTTGTGTTCTACCATAATTTACTTCTTAGTTTTTCTCAAATGGTCCCCTCATTTATTTGTTCTGTGGTTGTGACCCTCAACTGCTCATTAGTCATGAAGGTCACTCCGAAAGGAAATTTTTCTGCCAGCTTTCACTGTGTATCAGCTCTCAGTTCTCCTGCTGCTCAAAGGGAAAGCCAGACTAAGCCTCAGTTACTCGTTTCTGATAATTACTAGGTAGACACATGCATAGATAGACGGATAAATAATGGTATTTTTCTTAATAATATTTTGCAGTAGAGCCTAGCAGCCTGAGAAGAAAATGAAGACCACAAGGTAAATCACATGCAAACATGCAGAGCTTGACTCAAGAGCCACGTTCTGTAGGGAAACACTCCTGTGTTCTGTGTATATGCACATGATTTCCACTTGATGGTACCAAGAAGATGCTGTCCCTCTTTCACCCTCCAGCAGGTTCTCCCATGATCCCACCCACACTAACATGACACTGAGGAGCAGCAGGTGTGCTGGCACCATCTGTGCTGGGTTCATGTCAAGTAATAACACACAGTACCCCTCCTCAAAATCCCAAAGACATCTTCTGAGCTCCATACACCTAATTCAGTTTTTGGCAAGGGAAAAAAAGGCAAAGGTAATCCAGTTTCCATTAAGAGTACTAAACTAGTACCTGCAACTCCTTAGGAGCATGATCTCATGATTTGCTATTAATCAGGCAAGTCTGAACCTGGAGGATGGAATGGCCTCAAAGGTAAACCCAGATGCTGTAAAGATCTACTAATTAATACAAGATGGTCTTGCTTGTTAGTCTGTACTGAACTAGTGCCCAACACATAACTGTCTTTTGGACAAGATATAAAATCAAGGTCCTAATAACCTGTCATTTTTTTATTTTTTTTTTTTTTTGCAAGCACAAAACTTTTAAAATCCAAGATTCTGGACAAATTCCAGTTAAAAAGATTATGTACTGTCTACAAAAAATACTACTGTCGTTTCTCTCTTTACCTGTTAACAAATTTTATGTAGCTCTTGATGGAGTAGAGCAGTTGCTGTGTTCCACCCCAGAAGTGTTGCATTTCATCAGGGAGTGAACAATCTCTTTGTATGCTGTGAGAAAAGCCCTCCGGGATTCTTTCAAATGAAAGAAGTTAAATAAATCTCAGTTATTGCTATTATGACTTTCTCCGGCATTTATCCACAGAATAAATGGATAGGTAAGTTGATTTTCAGGCTGCTCTTCATTATTTCCTGAGTAGAACTACCTGAAAGTGGTTCACTATTACTTATACAAAATTTAATTTGGTGACTAATAGACCCAGGCAACTAAAGCAGGCAGAATTCTATAATCAGCATAAGGAGACTTGTATTTATTAGGTGGTGACTGGTGAATCCCAGGGACACAAAGGTTCTGTGAACTTTCCAAATTGAACACCAGGCTTTTGTAAGGTTCCCAGGACTCATTTGAATTCACAGAACTTTTCTTCTTCTGTAACATATTCACAGAATTAGATCCTACTCCCCACTTTGGCTGCTTTGAAATACAGGAAGAAATCCATTGCTGGTTTCTGTCCTNTGCTCTGATATTCAAAACTAAAGTGTTTACAATTTAGTTTGGCTTAATTTACTTTAGAAATGAGTTAAGCCAAATTTAATTAAAGGCACCTTAATTCTGCTTCAGAGTGTTGACATGTAGCTTAATGTGGTTTAGCACAAGAATTTCCACTTGCACCTTCAGCTATTTCAGAGGCACTTTCCTGCATGTTCTGATATAGACAAACTATTAAAGAATTAAGCATGTTTAATTAATTATTGAAAAAGACTGAAAGGTCGCTTAGGTTGCATTGTGTAAGTACCTTCAAGAGAACAAACTAGTAAGTTACTAAAGGTCTCTCTAAACTATCAGAGAAAACACAAATGCAGCTAAAACATGAAGCAGATGAATTCAAATGAGAATAAGGCAATAACATTTAACAGTTACTGACACCTAGAAAATGCCAAGGGACCAGACAGATTTCCAGTCCTGTGATATTCTCAAATCCAGCCTGGATATTTTCCTGTTTACACAAACACAAGTTAACAGGCTTTGTACAAAGCTCCCTGGGTGAAGCCCAAAGGCTTCAAGAAGTCAAGAGGTACAAGAGGTCAAACTAGAAGCACTAACAGTCTCACCTAAATATCAAAGCTTCATGAATTTGTTATTAGGATTCTGTTTTCAGTGCTTAATACCTTTCCCAGAAACTGCAACTTTCCCTGCTACAGGACAGGCTGCAGCTGGACATGGCAGAGGAGGGCAGGAGAACCGAGCCCCCTTTGCTCTTGCTGTGACTCTGGAATATTTGTCCAGCCTTCAGTCCAGACTTGAAGCAGAATTACAGAAAGGCAGAGGGGCTGTGGAGCTGTGCTGCACAGGACACTCTTATCATACCCAAGGAGTTACAGCAGGAGCAGAATTTCCAGATGTGGACTTGTGCAATATCCACTTTTTCTAGCTGGAAGACTTGACTGTGCTTGAGGACAAGCCCACCACGTGGCAGAGTTTGCAGACACTCAGGTATTATTTATAATGTTTAAAATACCAGGCAAGGGCACGTGTTCTGATTTAAGCAAAAAAATGTCAGCACTCTGTCAGTAAGGAAGGAACATAGTACTTTCAATGCAGAGAAATAATAATCAGATCTGCTATATTGGGCAATTGGAAACCTTTTTTGTGGTAGAAAGAAAAATAGACAAAAGGTAACAATCATTTAAAGAGTTCAGCACACCTGGAAAAAAAAAATCTGGATTGGAAACAAAACAAGGAAATTACCAAAAAGATGTGAGCTGGGTGGAAGCAGGATGTATCTACAGATTTTGAGACTGAAGAGAATGAAAAGACCATCTAGTGTGATTTCAGGGGAGACCAGACCAGGGGACCTGGATAACAGAGTATGTAAAACAGAGGCATGGGGGTGGCTGTGAGCATGGATACAGAGCTGACAGACTGGGACCTGCTGCAGCTGTGGGGAGCACATTTGACAAGGATACAGAAACCAGGAAATGGAAGATTAGATTTCATAATATAGTTCATGCATAATAACAGCATATACAAATTATGGGCATCAACCAGTAGAATTCCCTGCTGCAGGAAGGCCTGTCTGATAAAAGATTACAAAAGAGAATGAAAAAGCCACATAATTATTCACAGAGAGAGTAGCTCATTATTCTAAGTTTTGAAAATTTTAATCAGGGCACATATTGTAGTGCATGAGGCAGAGGAGAGGTAGGTCAGGCTGGTAGGATTAATTCCTTTGCATGTCTTAGTGTAATTGAATCAGTTGCCTTACAGGCAGGTTTTGTTTTCTTCAGAGCCATGAGGAACTGGTGTCTGCATGAGGCAGGATACCTGATTATATGGACCAATGATCTGATCCAGCATGGCAAATGTTATGATCCTAAGAGGAAAGAAATTCATCTTTACAGAAAATCCTGTAATCAAAAACTTTGAACTTAAGATGCTTCTAAAAATCCATGCATAGTCAAAGGCAAACATGGCTCTTTTTGCCTGTGCTTTTCCACCTACCCATTCTTATTTTCCATGCCTGAGGAGTTCATGATTAGACTAGCAGCTTCATCAAAGGGCAATTTTCAGCTGCCAAATAGATTTGTACAATAAATCCACACGGGGGCCAGATTAACAAGCAAGAGAGACATCAGAAATCAAAAAGCTAGCTGCTGTAATTCCCCAGAAAACTTGAAAGGATGATGTGCAATGATATTTGGGCATTTAAAGGGGCACCACTGAAAGGCTGCAGTTAGTTTTCATTAGGAAAGTTGCTTTTCTATTCCTTATCCTTCCCAAGAGTTTTTTCTTTAGAAGACTGAGATCCCATGGACATTCAAGGTCATGCCATTCAGGATATCTGAGTGTACTTCAAATAAAACAGTAACATTTCATCCAGAAAAATTATGTGTGTGACTGCAGTTTTCTGATTTGCCAGTATAATATTTAAAATAGAAAATGAAAAATAATCTTTAAACATCGAGTTTGCTTTACTTTTATACTTTTTCTGTTTGCTCTAATAATTTGTACTGTGAATATAGTTAAGGCTCTAACATCTGAAGTCAAACCAGGTCCTCAGCTATGCCCATAAACTGAATAAATATAATTCAGAGATTAGCCTGACCATAAATTGCTAGGCCTTTTCAGCCTTCTGGCACTACAAAAGACAGTTTGACTTCTGAGCATGACAGCATTGATTTTAATACTGGGAGAGCTTGTTCCTCCTTGCAGCACATGGACAAACCTTCCCCCTCAATCACAAGGTGACAGCACTTGTTGTTTTTCTGTCTCCACACAAGCACACTGGTTTTGTTCATTTTCAAAAGGGGACACAATAGCAGTCACTTGTCACCAGGGTGAAAATATGGAGGTGAGCCATTGATTCACGTCTTATTCTCTCACAAAATGCAATTTCTTCTCCATGCAACCCCAAGTGCAATAGTAAATATCTTTTCTGTTTCAAGCACCTGGGCTGCCCGGATTGATAATGTCAAAAAACCTGAGATTCTTCCATGTAGTCCTGTTCTCTCAAATTCTGGAAGATGGATATGACAGGACACTTGCATTTCTGATTCTATGCAGTCTTGTTGCTCATCCACTTTGTAGAGAAACAGTTTGATAGCCTCTGTCAGTACCTATCACCTCCTTTCTGTAGTACAGCTTTGGAACATGGGATGAATGGCCTGCAACCAAGTATCTGGGGAAGTGCAAAAGCAGATAAGGGGAAAAAAATCCCATAAAAAACCTGGAAACATCTGTTGTTTACAACACACTGGAGAAAAATAGAAATTTAAAGGAAGATCAGCATTCAAGGAAAGCATTATTCAAGATGATGACTGTTTTCCACTCCCCAGCCCAAGGAGTTGCTGTGTTTAACAGAACCAACTACCAGCTAGGACACATCATTAACATCACAAGCAAGTGAAAGGAATGCAGGAGATTTTCAGGATTTCTTCGAACAACCTCTCCAAGGGTGAGTCCCAAGCAGAAGGGGTGAACAGCAGAGTTAATACAACTGTATGACCTTGGAAAAGGGTGGGCCAAAAGAAAGGTACATGACAGATCTGCTCTTCTATTCTACATGTCAGCCATGTCCTCTGTATGTCAACAGGACCGGATTTCTCCCAGCTTTGCAGAGTCAAATCTGTTATGATCTCCCCTCTGTTGTTGTGTTTTATTGTGCTGTAATTTAGCCACATGGCATGAGACGTCTTCTCAAGGTCACAGCAAGTCAGGGATACAGCTGGCTCAACATCTCAGGAGAAAGAATTGAAATAAGATGTGAAAAATTAATTCAGTATCTTCATTCATGATCCAGTTAGCACCAGTGACTATCTTGTGTCATACACACAAAAAGAAATTAATGCCAATATATCATTCCTTGGGTATTCAATAATGAGAAGGAATAAATACTGTTCCCTGGTGCCCTGCTAATTCTTGCATTGGGTTTTAGTGCTTCCTGGGTGTTTCAGGGGCAGGGAGGTTAAAGACAGCTCTGTGCTGTTCTTCTCCTGCATCTTTCTCCCCAGGTTTAGGTAACAATGTGAGCTCAAAGACAATGGAACACTCCTCCACCGCCCAGCATTCAGATTTTGCAGCCCAGGAGCAGCAAAGCAGATGACCTGAGCAACAGCTGCAACCCACAGCAGGAGGTGCTGGGAAGGTCTTTTTCCAAAATGTCTTTCAAGGCAGCATCCTTGGGACACCTCAGCAGATGGACCAGTGCAGGCAGCCACCCCTGTACTGACTCCTTGAAAGAGTTAATGAATCACTCAGTCATGGTGGGAAAACATTTGTTTGTGTGTACAGCAGCAAACTCTGCCTGCTAGCCCAGTTTTTCCAGAGTCAGTCAAAAAACACCAACATTTGGCAAAAATGGGAAGAAGAGCTGAGTGTTCCCAGCAAAAGCTTTAATGAAGTCACACTACTGACAGAAAATGGGTTTTAACTTTATATAGGGTTAGAAATCCCCACACCAATTCCCTTGACCAAGAAAAAAAAAAAAAATTGGGAAAAAAAAAAAAGCCTTCTTCAGATGTGATGATAAGAAAAATTACCCTACCCAATGACTGAATTTTTCCACAACAGCAAGGTTAAACTGACTCTGGAATGGATCAGGAAATGGGAAAACAGAGTATGGAGATCAGCATTACCTTCTTGCAAACTTTACAGACTAATTTAAATGCATATAAGTAGCACTCCCATATGGCAACGTTGAGCACCTTCAGCAAAAATTAGCAGATAGCACAAACATCCATGGCTTTTGGAAACAGAGGAGGTATTTACATCTCATGTGGTTTTGGTCACATCTGCCTTAATACAACTGTCTTATTCCCCTTCCAGAAGGATGAAGTCTGCTGGGGTGGTCCAACAGACAAACTCTGGTTTTTTGTGTAGATATAAGGCCCAAAGAATGCCCACAATGCTCTGTAATTTGCTTTTCCAAACAGAGAGCCAAAATCAACACAACTTCAAATGGATCTGAGCACAGTTAAGCATGTGATTTCTTAGTTAGCATCTTGTCAAATAATAAAACAATCAGACCAATAAAAAAACACTTAACAAGAGGAAATACTTCTGCAGTTAATATAAGAGTTTCATATAAGAACTCCATACAAGAACCTCGAAGATTTGAGAATCTACAGTAAAGACAAACACCCACCAGCTCCTGATTTGTTTGCTCAGAAACTCCTTCTCTCTTCTTCTCCCACTTCCTAAATACCATTAGTCCCTACAAAGCTCTATGAAGTGAGCCCCACAATCCTAAAAGGTACAATTAGAATATGTTACAAAATGAATCACCAATCAATTAGTGCAAGGGGTGGGTGGAAATAACAGAGGCAGGGAAATAAAGCAAACAGGATGCAAACTTTTGGCCTGGGTAACAACTTAAAGGAAAAAACAACACCCTTAATTTGAACCATCAGTCCTTAGATTAATAATAGATAACTATTTTTTTCTATACTTCTTTGCTATTACAGCTGCTTCCAATTTGAGCCACTTTGGACCAGAACTGGAAGCAGACCTATCAGAAAGAAAAATCATTCTTTCATATTCTCAGCATCTGCTTTAGAATAAGATCTCTAGAGCACTGAGGGTCAGCTAAAAACCAGACGTTTTAGAGATTATATTTTTTTTTTAAAAAAAGAGGTTTTTGAATGCTTTTGAGACTCACTTATATTCAGGAAAAGTATAAGCTCTGGGGCACAAAAGAAATCAGAAATGGCGAAAAGTCTGTCAGACTTGCAATGACAATGTAATCATTTTCCAGAAACGTACACCAAAAAGCACAGAATATATCACACTTCTTTACCTTTTCTGTCTACAACTACTTATCAAACATGCTCTATGGCAAGAATATCGCTTAAATCATTTTTGTTGGTGGCTGAATACTGGCAAGAGGCCAAATTAAAATTATTTGCAAGTTTCTGCACCAGACTTCCAATTACAAGAACAATATACATCTTACTGGAGAACAGAAGCAGCACCATGTGACCTGCAAATGCCATCAAAACAAGTCAATTTCTGACTATTAACTGTAATGGACTGCTTATGAATAAAACATACATAAAAAATTCCTCAAAGAAATTTGCTAAGTAATCTTCAAAAGTAAGGAAGATAAAGAAAATATTTAATTGTGTACTGATAATTATGAAAAGATACTGCTGCAATTCAGTGGTCAGTCATACACAGGGAACAATTTGGCTCATCTGAGTGGAAAGAGATCAAACCAGAGAAGGCCTCTTCTGAAGGATGAGAAAGAGGGAAGGCTTTCATCTTGGCAGATTGCTTTAGTTGAGCCACTCTTCCTTGGCAAATCATTGATTCATCACTCATTTTAAATATGTCAGCCCATGCTGGTCAGGCTAAAAGGGACAGATAATATTAGTTCCTCTAATTAGACTGACTCTCACCACTTCTGTTCAGCAAAGTTTTTTTGACTTAATATCGAGAGCATCTTATGAGCAGTATGACCACACTGCTGGGTGCTGAGGTCTCCAATTCCAGTGTCTCTGCAAAGGGATGGCTTTTTCCTCTAAGCAAGGCCAATGGGAAAATCTGGAGTATTCAATTCCTCTGGTTTAGAAGAATTAAAATGCACAGGAAAAAAAAACAAAACACTTATTTCTCAGCCCTCCCAAAAGCTTTCTTCAAAGAGAGATCCACACCCGCAGTAAAATCTCCTTCACAGGACACTGTCAAGATACCTGCAATAATTTTAAAACTCATTTGTTACTCCTTGTTGTTTATAATCTGTTTGAAGCAAAGAACTAAAATCTATTTCCATTAGTACTCCATCTCCTCCACCAGGAGCACCACGCCAAGGAAACTGCTTTTCCAGCTTGACATACACAGAGCATGAAGCTCCATTTTTTAGATTAGCTGTATTACCAAGACATATGGTTTGGAACTCAGCTGGCACTGAAGGTATTAACTTGGAGGATGATGGATGCACTAATGAACGGAACAGCATGGTGGAATATGCTATAGAAGGGTCTTAATTAGCAGGTGAGGTAACAAGGACTCAAGAAGGATGGTGAAAGAGTGTGACATGACAGAGCAGCAATTCTTCCAGGGTCATGGCTGTGCCTGTGCTCAGAACTCCTCAGCACAGCCTTGCATTCAGTCTTTTCAAAACCAAGGATGAGAAGGGGGCTCTGTACCCCATAAAGGGGAGGCAGCAATTGAAGTCAAGTTAAGCTGGAGGGGTAAAATCTCCAATGAGGGACCAATGCAGACAGTCATCATTTGAGCAAAGGAATGATAAGAGTTTATTATTTTATTAATAATATTTTCTGGTTTGACCACAGAGCTGTAAAGTGGCAGAGACAGGAGGCAAAACTCCCCGAGGAATTTCGGGTTTTTTTTTGTTTTTAGCAACTTTCAAATGGAGATAAGGCTCCTCTAAGACTGATTTGGGCAATCCAGACAAAATGAAAAAGAGTTTGGATATTTTACCACCTTCTTTTCTTGTTCCTAGGTTGAACAAAACCTTAGATAAGATCAATAGTTTCTTTAGTTTTATGTTTCGTTTCCTTAAGGGTAG
>JACBWW010002168.1:0-10219 GCA_020086605.1 Lanius collurio | reverse complement strand
GCTCTTCCCACACTGGGGACACTCGTAGGGCCTCTCCCCGGTGTGGATGCGCCGGTGGGTGACGAGGTGGGAGTTTTGCTTGAAGCCCTTCCGGCAGTCGGGGCAGCGGAAGGGCTTCTCTTCCGTGTGAATGCGCTGGTGCAGGAGGAGATGGGAGCTGGTCCCAAACCTCTTCCCACACTCAGAACACTCGTAGGGCCTCTCCCCAGTGTGGGTGCACTGGTGTCTCCATAGGGTGGAGCTCTGGCTGAAGCTCTTCCCACATTCCCCACACCCATAGGGCCGTTCCCCGGTGTGGACCACCTGGTGCTGGATCAGCTTCCAGCTGCTGGTGAAGCCCTTCCCACACTCCCCACACCCATAGGGCCTCTCTCCAGTGTGGATCCTCTGGTGTGCCCTCAGCCGGGATTTCCATCTGAAGCCCATCCCACATTCCAAGCACTTGTGGGGCTTCTCCCCACCCTGAGGCTTCTCCCCCAGCTCCGAGCTCTGCCTGGATCTCCGGCCGCCTTCCCGGCACAGGGGGGCTCTTTCCTCCTTGGATCTCTGTGGGCTGCGTTTGCAGTCCCTCCTCGGGCGGCATCTCCGGCACTTTTCCTCCTCCTCCATCCGGCCATGCCTTGGCAACGACAAATCCTGGTTTGGAGGGAAAAACAAGGGATGAGGGCCTTGGGCTGGGGGTTCCTCCTGCCCAGGTCCATCTCTGGAACTCTCTGAGGGTTTTGTGTCCATAAGAACCCCAAAGCACAATGATTCAGCCCAAACAACCCTCCTGGAAGTTCCCCCCTCTCTGATCTCTCCACATAGGGGTTCTGAGGGCTGCCTCTCCCTGGGCTGATGGGGATCCCCCAATCCAAGATCCTGCTTAGGGATGATCTGGGGGCTTTTGGGACTCCCTTCTTTCCTGACTCTCCAGGTATCCAGGGATCCCAGGGGTTCCCCCTTATCCAGGCTCCCCCCTCTCCAGGCTGCTGGGGGTCCTCCAGCTCTGGGATCGCCCCTCTCCCCTCACCACACCCCGTGGCTCCCGGCTCTCCCCTCCACCGCTCTCCTGGGGGTCTCCAAGACCGATGTCCCTCTCCCACCCCCACACCGGCACGGAGACCCCAAAATATCCCCCGAGGGAGCATTTGCGGCTCAGCTTTGGAGTCCTGCAGGATCTAAATATCCCCCCCCCGCAGTGAAACCCTCCCAGGTACACATAAATATATTTGGGGTTCGACCGCCCAAAGTACCTCCCCACTGCCCCCCAATAAACGAGACCGATCCTAAGTGGGAAGCTTTACTGGGAACACTGGGAGCAGCCGGGTGGGGGCAGAGTGACAGCGGGACTGGGAGGGACACACGACCCCCCAAAATCAGCGCGGGGGCGGAGCGGGGAGTCCCGGCCGGGCCCGAGGCCACGGGGAGGGGCTGCGGCTGCCGGCGGCTCAGGAGCTCTGTGGGCAGAGCAAAGGGGGTGACACCGGGCTGGGGGGCCCCGGGGGAGCGCACAGCTCTGGAGGAGGGGAGACACGACCCCCGGACCCCCTTTCCCGACCTTCTTGTGCCGGTAGGAGCCGAGCCCCAGCGCCAGGAAGACGAAGCCAAACACGAAGCCCCTGATCCCCATCAGCATCTTGCTGCAGGCGGTGTCTGGAGGCATCTCTGGGGGGTCCACAGTGGTCACGACCCCCAAAATCCTCTCACAGACACCACAAGACCCTCCAAGCACACTCCTAGTTGGCCCCAGCCCACCCAGGACCCCCTGAAACCTCCTCCCAATTCTTTCCCAGCCTCTCCAGGACCCACCAAGGCCCATCCCGTCCCTCCCAGTTGCCGCCCCACTGCCTCAGGACACCCAGACCCCTCCCAGTCTCTTCCCAGCACAACCAACCTCAGTCCAATCCCCCATTTCCCAGCCCCGATCTCCTTCCAGCCACTCCAAGCTCACTCAAACCCCTCTCAGTTACACCGAGCAACCCCCAACTCCTCCCAGTGTCTACCAGCACCCCAAAACCCCATCTCACTCTTCCCAAACATCCTTCAATCTCCCTCCCAGTCCCCCCAGTGCCTCCCCGTCTCCCCCCGGGCGCTGTGGGGGCCGGGCCGTACCCCAGTACCGGCTCAGAGGCTGCTCCAGGCTGACGTGCTCCACCGGGCAGCTGGAGCTGACCCCGCCCCGGGGGGGAGTTTCCAGCAGCACCAGGAGCTGGTGGCTCCAGTCCCCATTGGGGACAATGTCGGTGGCCACCACGTGCCCCGAGAGCTCCTGCTGGCCCTGGAACCACCTGAGCTGCACCCGCACAGGGCAGAAATCCATCACGGAGCAGAGCAGGCGGCCGGGGCCGGGCAGGGAGCTCGAGGGCACCAGAGAATTGGGCACACTGGGGGGACACTGGGAGGGACTGGAAGGAACTGGGAAGGACTGGCACAGACTGGGAGAGGCACGGCGGTGGGACAAGAGGCCCTGGGGATGGGCACAAGGAGGGCTGAGGGCTCTGGGGTGATTCCCAGGGAGGTTTGGAGGGGCTCCAGGGTCATTCCCAAGGCAGGGCCGAGGGGACACGCTCTGCCCCACACTCCCCTCTGCGGCCCAGGAGGAACGGGGTGGACAACTCGTAGCTGGACTGGCAGCACCTGTCCACGGCAGCCTGCATGTTCTCCATCCATTCTGGGTGGCTGTTCCAGCACCTGGCAACCTTCTCCCGATCTGGGCTGCCCCCACACAGTGCCCCACATCGCTGTCCGAGTGCACGCACTGCTGCCGGGGTTGGATGTGCCTCGGCACCAACCTCACCCGGGCGGTGCCGTTAATGCAGTGACACTCGACCTTCCCCATCTCCTGGAACACCCCTGTGTGTGCAGGACTCTCCTTCCAAATCCCACCCCCACCACCATCGCCAGTCACCCCAGATCAGTTTTAGGGTCCCATCCTCCATTTCCCCACTTTCCCACTCCTTCCCCATCTTCCCCCAATCCTCAGCTCCCTTCCACTCCTTTACGGGGTCCCCTCCTCCTCCTCCCACTCACTTTGGGGATCTCACACGCCCTTTTCCCCTTTCTCCACCCTCTCCCACTGTATCCCAGACCCCCCCGCTCATCCAAGAGCTCTGTGCCCGCAGCCGGGGGGGGCTCCCAGCACCACCAGTGCCACCAGTACGGCCCCAGCTGCTGCCACACGCCCCATGGCCAGCGCTGGCCATGATTTTGATTGCCTGAGGGGCTTTTGGGACACTGCAGCCCCAGAGTAGGGTTTTTTGGGGAGGGGGAGCCTTGGGGTGCTGGGCAGGTGGGAGCTCAGTTGTGCCCAGAAATGTGTCCCCAGGGATGCGGGATCTCAGGGGTGCCCATGGCCTGGGGTGACACTGGCCCGGTGCCAGGCACCCACCAAAGCCACCCCTTCCCTGCCCCCGCAGCCACACAGGGGAGAGAAAATGGAACTGAGGGTTCCAGGGTGGGGATAAGGACCAGGAGAGATCCCTCAGCAAACACTGGCATGGGCACAACAGGCGCTAATTAGAAATATTAATTGAATTGATGGCACTGACAAAGTAAGGACAGGAGAACGAGAAGGATAAAAGACCCTTAAAAAACACCTTCCCCCACCCCTCCCTCCTTCCCAGGGGCCGTGGGGGCATCTCTGCATCCCCGGGATTCTCTGCACCTGGCACCTCTGTCTTTGGAGCCACCAGGGACTGGCATTGCCTGACATGGAGGAAGCTTCCAGAACCTTCTCTCAGAAGGTACCTCTGAACCATCCCCACTACCAAAACCAGGCTGCGCAGGCCCAATAGAGCCAAAAACTGGGGACCCAGACATCTAGGGCTCAGGTGCACCCCAAAATGGTGATGGAGATGTGCAGGGGCTCAGGTGTGCTCAAAAACGAGGCCGCAGCTGAGGGCGTTCTCTGCTTGGCTGAGCGCTGCCTGAGGGCTGGGGCTGCACCAAGGGGGGACACCCTCCTCCAATGGGGATGTCCGAAAACCGGGGGACCCCCAGAAGCAACTCAGAACCCCCAGGGCTGGGCTGGCCCTGCCTGGATGCCAGGAGACACGAAAACCACTCTGTCCCTGCCCTCTGCTACTGCACAGGGACAGGAAATACAAGGAAAGGCCCAGGAGCTGAGAGAAGAAGCGGGAGAGATCCCGCCCCAAACACCGGCACGGGCACAACAGACCCAGCCTGGGCACAGGGAGGGAATTTATTACCAACCAAATCCCAGCAGCACAAGGAGAAGGCAAAGAAATCTCTCCAACACCTTCCCCCCACCCGGGGGTTCTGAAGGGCTTGTGGAGGGTCCCCCGTTTTTGGCACATCCCCACTGGAGGAGATAGAACTGGAAGGAGGGAGGCATGGGGGGAAGGTGTTTTTAAGGGTCTTCTTTTACTTCACATTTTCCTGCCCTGCGTGTGTTAGCAATAAATTCAATCCCTATCTCAGATTTCGAGCCTGTTTTGCCCGTGACGGTGTTTGATGAGGGATCTCTCCCGGTCCTCATCCCACCTCAGGAACCCTTGGTTAAATTTTCTGTCCCCTGTCCGGCTGTGGAGGGCAGTGAGAGAGTGGCTTTGGTGGGTGCCTGACATTGGGCCAGCGTCACCCCACTCCGAGGGGACATGTCCTCGTGTGGCCCTGTGCTGTGGTGCCACTGCTGCTGTTGCTTTTGTCTTCCTTCTGACTTTATCTCTTGCATTGAATGTTTGTGAAGGGCCCCCGCTGTCCCTTGTGTCCCCTGGGCACCGACAGCCCCGTCCCTTGCCCTGCTCCCCCTCCCACCTTCCATCCTGGCTGGCAGAGCCTTGGAGCTGCCGTGGGGCCGTGGGGCTGCCCCGGGGGCTGCGCCCCGAGCCGGGGCCCCTTCCCAGTGCTCCCAGTCTGCCCATCCAGCCTCGAGCAGCCAGCGAGGGCTTCAGCCGGGGCGGCAGAGAGGCGCTGCTGGGGGGTCCCACCTCCCTTTGGCTTGGATTGTTCTTCCCAATATGGGGGAAAAGGTATTTTAGGAGGTTTTGGTCTGAGTGGAGGAGAGGACAACTTTTTTCGCAAGGGATTTTGGGGCAATTTTCCCTCTTTGGGGGAAATCAAAACCACATGGAGCTGATGCCCGGTAGGACAGGGCAGCCCTGCAGCCCCTGAGCCCGTGCCTGGGCTGTGCCCGGCAGAGGAGCAAAGCGGCCCAGGGATAATGAAACAGTGATTAATTAGCCAAATAAATGCCTGCTAAGGGGCGTAGGAGAACTGAGGTCCCAGGGGAGCCGCTGCCACTCCACACCCAGGGCTGGGAAAGCCGAGCCAGGAGCTCCACAAAACAATTTGTGTCTATTTTCAGATAGAGCTGGCATTCCATTGATCAATTCTCGATGGTTTATGCTGCTTTCAATGATACTTTATTGATTCTCGCCTCTCAGAGATCAGCACCAACCTCTTCATCTTTTATTTTCACCATTTTATGGGGTGAGGAGGGGTTTTTCTCTTGCAGTAGCTCCTGCCACAGCTCCTTGTCCTTTTCCCCGTGGGGACCAGCCCCGTATCCCGATTTTCCTTCCTGTGCAGACCAAATCCCACACCCCCAGCCCCTCGGTGCCCCTCCCGGGGTGTCAGAGCTGCGGTGGGGGCAGGAAGCTCCGGTCCCGCTCCCACTCCCCCCCCTCACCGGGCCAGCACCAGCGGTCAGAGGAGCTTTGGCTTCGTGTCCCCTCCTGTGTCCCCACCCCCGCGTCCCCAGCCTGTGCCCCCCGGCTCTGCCGTGCCCTGGAGGACGAGGAGGGCTACATGGTCTGAGCCCGACGGGGCGAGCGGGGGCTGCGGGGAGCCCCCCACCCCTGCGGGGTGCAGGTACTGGGGGTCGTGTCCGCTGGGCCCCCCTGACTGGTGCGGGACAGGAGCTGGCGGGGGGTGCGTGCGGGGCTGGATCCCGGCGGGGCTTTTGTGTTTGAATTTCTTCGTGTACCGGGCACCGCTTCACTGCTGCTCAATTTAACCCGATTAATCCCTCAATTAATCCCCCCCAGCATTCCCCTGCATGGGATTCCTCCCCGTGGGACACTTCCCTCGGGATTCCTCCCCCGGGGAGCTTCCCCACGGGATTCCTTCCCCGGCATTTGTCTCCGAGGATCCTCCCCTGCGGTTCCTCCCCACGGGATTCCTCCCTCGGGAGTTCTTCCCCTGGGATTCCCCGCGCTGGGAACCAGGTGGGTTCACATTCACACTCGCTGCCACGGGGTTAAACACCGGCTGCTCTTCCACCTCCCTCCTCCTCCTCCCCGTGTGGCCGCTTCAGCTCGGCCCTGCCGGGATCAAAGCTCGGCTTTGCAGGAAGATTTTGAGCCCTGACCTCGCCCAGCGTGGCCGTTTGAGCCTCGTCCCTGCGTGGAGAGGCTGAACTGGGAAAACTGGGCTCCACACCAAACGTGATTTCCAGGGGCTGCTTATCCCAAAGGGTCCGTACTCAGAGCAAAAGCCCCAAATCTGCCCCAGTTCCACTGCTCGAAGGAGAGCTGGGATGCTGAAGGGCTGTCGGTGCCTTTGGATACCCTGAGCTGAGCCTTGATGCTCCTGGTCCATCTCCCCTGTGCTTGTGGGGGTTCCTGCTTTGTTTCCCTCCACTGCTCCTTGTGCCTCGCGCTTTCTCCTGCTGACTCCAGTTTTGGCTTCCTTATGGAGAAAATCCAGCAGAAGAATCAGAACTGTTCAGGTTGGGAAAGACCTCGAAGATCACAAAGTCCGACCACGGATTAAAATACTGGATTCCTGCGGCTGGGAAAATCCACCAACGTTTGAACCCTGGGGGCTGCCGGGCTCGGAACTGCTTTTGGGGACAAAACAGCCCAAATGGGCAGAGTTCCGGCTCGCTGGGTGCAGGGCTGGGTGATCTCCTGTCACCTGTGTCCCCTGCAGCTCTGGGCTGTCCTCGGTGGCACCGCGTGGCGCTTGGGGCCTGCCGGACTGGGAATCTCCTGCTCAGAGAGGCCGTGGTGGCGCTGGGCTGCACCTGTGAGTGCGGCCCTGGGGACACGGGGACAGCCCCGACAGCTGTCGGGGGACTCGTGAGGGGGAACAATCTCCCGGCTGTGGCATGGACAGGGCTTGAGAGGCCCGGGCCGAGCTCGGGGTCGCCCAGAGCCAGATAAAACGAGCCCCGTGCCCAGTGCTGGCACCCCCAGCACCCCCAAATCACCTCGGGCAGGCGGGAGGGAGACTCCAGTGTCTGCTGGATCTTGGGGAGACCCCCCAGAGGGGCAGGGCTGGGAGAGAATCCCCCCAAATAAACTGCTGCGACTGTCCCCGTGGTGAGCAGGGCGTGCTGAGCAGCCCCTCGGCCTGGGGCCGGGCCCCGCTGGGCCGCACAGCTCGGGGGGCTGGAGGGGGAGCAGAGGCTCCGGCGCTCTCTGGGCTCCCGCTGCGATGTCACCTGAGACACGGTGACACCTCGGAGTGTCGGAAAACGACGGGAGACAAGCTCATCCGATGATGATCAACAAGTCTCGTTTATTGATAGTTTCTTAGCTATATTTATACAGGCTACAATTCAGCTCATGCATAGTACAAAAACAAGCTCATGATTGGTAACATCTCTTGCAGACAGTTTCACACGGTCCTTCCTTCTTGTGGTCGACTTATCAGGCTACTCCCTTCCCTCCTTACTGAGCACAGCTGCCTTCAAGGACGCCGTGCAGCTGTCTACAAACACACTGTATCTTTGCTTACCTTACTTGCCTAAGCACTAAATTAAGCACTAAGTTAATTAAACCCTGTGCTTTCCCAGCAAATCCTGCATGTCTGTGTGACCCTTCTCTTGTAACCAATTCTCCACAATTCCCTCGTTTTGTGCTAGGACTAACATAGCTCGGCTAATGGTTTTATCAACTAATTGTGTAAGCATGCGTTGGATACAAGAAAACAAACATGGCAAAATCAACAAAAGGCACAATATGCACAATAGAATCACAAAAGCTGTCTTAATTAGAGACTGCATTTAGGGCCCTATGCCTAAAGAAAGGAGCCAGTTATCTAAACCAAATCCAGCTGCTTTTTGCAAATGTGAAGTCAGTCTTTTTAGCTGTTGAATCTGGGAGTAAATAGACTTTGAGTGATCGGACAGATTCATACAACACATGCCTTCAAACTCTTCACATCCATGTCCTTGAGCTAAAAGCAGAAAATCAATGGCGGCTCTATTTTGCAGGGTGGCGTGGTGAATCGAATCAACATCTAGTAGCATTTGGGATAATGCTAGGGAGGTGGCATTAGTTTGTTTGGCCAGCCAACAACTCAGCCTATTTAGAGTCGCCAATGCTCCTGCTGCAGCTACACCGGGAGTTAAAAATGATGTGGCAATTATTTCCTCTGGGGACCAAAATTTCACATTACCTTTACAATCTGAGTTAAAGGTAAGCATCATCCTTCTAACTCTATTGTGTTTCCGTGTCATATTTAAGATCATACTGGTGTTAGGGGTCAGCAGAGTTAACCTTCCAATGGTACATGGTCCTCTCTTAAGGTGGGATGGTCAGGCTCAATCTCCACAAATCAAGAAGTAACCATTCGGTAATTTAACAGGATTATTTGCAGACACAGACACATTTGGGGCAGTATAATTACACCAAACAGAACTATTTCTGTACACTGGTAAGCTGGAATTTACAACAGTAGTGTAATTATTCTCAGGAACTTTGGTGCTATGGTTAAAATATAAGCAAGTGTCAGCTTTGACAGATCCTAGCAATTCTATCTCTTGAGGTTCTAGAGGAGATATTGGCAAATGACTAGCCCACCGATCCCAGTTGTTTACATTGCTTTGAAAGCACTGCAAAAGACAGAAAATAAACATTAGCAAAACTACTATGATTAACACAATAACAAGTGCCTTTTGGACTAGATTTTTTACCCATCTTGTGAGACTTAACGGTTGTAACCATGTTTCGAAGGGACTCACGTCTATTGTCAATTTTTTCATGTTGTCTTGTAATTGTCAAAGTTTGGCATGTATAGAAACAGAATGGTCAGACAAATTCATACAACATATTCTCTCAAAATCTTCACAACTATGGCCTTGTGCTAACAATAAAAAAATCAATTGCAGCTCTATTCTGTAATAAGGCATGCCTAATACTATTTATATTTGCAAGAAAATTTGATATGATTTTTAAAGTAATATTAAACTGCTTTTCTGCCCAGCACGCTAAATGATGCAGCGGTGTTAAAGCTTTAGCACTGGCTACTCCAGGTGCAAAAAAGGATGACACAATAACTGCTGGAGGCTCCCAGAGAGTGACCGTATCTTTGCAATCTGGCCCTAATTGAAGTACAATCCTCTTGGCTCGTGACTGAGGTTTACTGGCTGTTAACAATTGTTGTATAGTTGGTGCAAACAGTGTTAGTTTTCCAAAATAACAAGGGCTTCCATAAATGTTTGCAGACACCCTTTGGCAGGCTCGGTCTCTGCAGATTAAAAAGATACCTGGTGGTAACTGACGGGGTACATTGCTAGAGCGTACCGTGAATGTTCGGCTGCCACAATAGGCTCTTTCTCCCTTAGTATATAACAGATTCTGTGGGGATTCTGTGGCAAAGGCTATACAATAATTGCTAGGAGCTGACCCCAATAGTCGCAATTCCTGCAGCTCTGGGCCAGAAACATTTAGACTTTCAGCAATGTACAAATATTGAAGGGCAGTTGGGTTTACTGATGTAGTGGAATTTGGGCCAAAGTTAAGGTTCTTTCTGATAGCATGGGGGATGGCGTGGGCATAGGTATATGCACAGTGTGAGGCTTTTGCCTCTTGAGGGGTCTTCTGTTCTTTTGCTCATCCCTTGAATACTGTGGCATTAGTGGAGTCATTTAAGGGCACACCCACTAAACAAGTACAGAAAGGGTCTGAGGGGGTTGCCATGGAAAGGCAGAAACTGTCCTGCCCAATCTGGTTAGCCCATGTGATCCAAATATTATTCCATTCCCAATCTTCCCGATACCTTCTAGCTCATTTACGAGACTGACCCATAGCACTAAACTTACAGCATAAAGCATCCCAATTTTTCTCAAAAACAGCCCACTGTTTTGGCACTTTAATGTGCTTGCCACATATCCTCTGATGAACTTGAGATTCATATTGCCTTTTGATTCTTTCAACTTAATGCTGTACCTCCCACCTAGCCCAAGCAATCAACTGCTGCTCGACACTCTCAAACAATCACAAACTTTTAAGTCCAGGCAATCCTGTTTCCTCTTGCAATGCACGTA
>JACBWW010002167.1:0-10220 GCA_020086605.1 Lanius collurio | reverse complement strand
ATTGGACAATTGAACAATTAGCTGGAGAAGGTGACCTCCAAAAGCCATTAGACCAAGCTACCACCTTACCTGAAGTAGCACTGCAAGACATAACTACTGCAGCAAAAACATCACTGTTTTTAACTCCTGATGACTCTGTTCCTACACAACACTTTGCTAACATCAAACAGTCGGTTGATGAAAGTTTTATTAAGTTTGTTGATCGTTTAAAAATTAGTTTAGATAAACAAATAGAGAGTCCAGAAGGACGAAAAGAACTTTTAAGTAAACTTGCTATGGTAAATGCTAATGAGCAATGTAAAGCTATCCTAAGAGGTTTATCCCTAGATTCTGAACTTACCATTGAACGAATGGTTGAAATCTGCACACGCCATACATCCCCTGAGAACACAATGACCCAAGCAGTTGCTAAAGGCGTTGCAGAAGGAGTTTCAGGTGCATTTGCAATGGCAGTCTCAAAAGAGAATGCCCCTTGCTTCTACTGTGGTGAACATGGACACTTCATGAAGGACTGCCCAGAAAAGCCACCTGCCTGAGACCATCGTGTCACCTACCAAAGGCAGCAGAGACCGCAGCAACAACTACAGCATTCAAAAAACTTTCCAACGAGCACGGTACGGCCCCGTGCTCCGACAGCAAATCAAAGGCCACTTCTCTCCGCACCACCTGCGAAAGATGGAAGAAACCACAGCGCACCAGCCCAGGCGATCCCAAGACACATGAGAAAGACCCAACCCACGGAGCACTACCGATGGGGACCAGACGCCAGCTGGTAACGTCACTGTCACTTAACCTTGTTGATGACCGCTTTTATCATATCCCTACAGGAAAATATGGACCACAGAACGGCCCATGGGACATTCTCATCCTAGGTGACACCTTCCATGGTCCAGAACAAATTTTAGTATTACCAGAAATACAAACAGTGTACTCTGGACAAGAGATTGTTGTCCAGCTTTGTTGCACAGACTGTCCTCTTTTTCTCCCACAGGGAACACCCATTGCACAAGCCTTTTTGCTTCCACAGAACCGCCTAGAACAGGTTCCACTCAACCCGACAGCAATGTGGACTGAGATAGTGGGCTCAAACAAACCAACCATCGAATTCAGTTTGTCCTGTAATGGAGAAAGGATCTATCGTCCAGGAATGCTGGACACCGGAGCAGACGTGACCATCATCGCCCGCTCCGAGTGGCCCGAGAATTGGGAACTGGAGCCAGTGAAAAGCATGATCTCCGGCATCGGTGGAGCAACAATATCCATGAGGAGCAAACAAAACGTCGTCATCGAAGGACCCGAGGGCAAAACAGCTACCATCCGACCGTTCGTGGTTAGAGCCCCCATCACCCTATGGGGCAGAGACCTTCTATCCCAGTGGGGAGCGACCCTCACCATCCCCAGTCAAAATTTCTGACTGGGGCCACTGAGAAAAGCGCGCTGCCATCCACTCCTCCACTCACCTGGAAGAGTGACACTCCAGTACACACAAAACAGTGGCCCCTCTCAAAAGAAAAACTGCGCGCATTAGAAGCCTTGGTAGAAGAACAACTTGCCAAAGGCCACATCACCGAGTCTACCAGCCCTTGGAACTCTCCTGTCTTCGTGCTGAAGAAGCCTGGCACAAATAGATGGCGACTGCTCCAAGATCTCCGCAAAATCAACGAAGTCATAGAAGACATAGGCCAACTCCAGCCCGGCCTACCTTCACCATCGATGCTGCCTAGAGACTGGTTGCTTGCTATCATAGACATAAAAGACTGTTTCTTCAGCATTCCTCTCCATCCCCAAGATGCTCCACGGTTTGCTTTCTCCATCCCTTCCATCAATGACGAAGCCCCACTCAGAAGATACCATTGGCTCGTCCTCCCACAAGGCATGAAAAACAGCCCGACCATCTGCCAGTGGTACGTCGCCCACATCCTGTCTCCCATCAGAAAGCTGTTCCCAGATGCAATCATCCACCACTATATGGATGACATCCTCATCTGTGCACCAGAAAAAACTTACTTAGACAGAACTGTTAAAAAGACAATTGAAACCATAGAAAAAGCAGGGTTCGAGATTCGTGAAGACAAAATACAGCTTTCCAGCCCATGGACTTATCTTGGCCTCCAAATCCGTGAGAGAACCGTCGTTCCCCAGCAGCTTGCCATCAGAGACAATCCAAAGACTCTAAGGGACTTACACAGTTTGTGCGGGTCCATCAATTGGATACGCCCCCTACTAGGGGTCACAACAGAAGACCTCAACCCCCTCTTCAACCTTCTCCGAGGCAACAGAGACTTGGACTCTCCACGCGCTCTCACGCCAGAAGCCCGAGAGACCATCACCAAAGTCCAGGAAGCCTTGTCTTCACGCCAAGCCCATCGCGTCGAGCCCAGCCTGCCTCTCCTGTTTGCCATCCTTGGTAAGGGCCCCCGTTACTACGGACTGATTTTTCAGTGGGACCCTCAACTTAGAGACCCTTTGCTAATACTTGAATGGGTTTTTACAAGCAATCAACCTACAAAGACAATTACCACCCCCCAAGAAATGATGGCACATCTAATTAAAAAGGGCAGAACTCGCCTCCGCTCTCTTGCAGGGTGTGAGTTCACATGCATATACTTGCCATTGACCACTGGAGATCTGAAGCATTTGCTCCAGACCAATGAGAGCCTCCAGTTTGCCCTAGATAGCTATACAGGCCAAATTTCCATCCACATGCCAAAACATAGATTTTTCAATCGTGATGCAGCCTTTAATCTGACCCCAAAATCAGTCCAAAGTCAAACTCCTCTCAAAGCTCTGACCATCTTCACTGATGGCTCTGGCTCATCTCATAAGTCTGTCATAACATGGCAAGACCCAAAGACTCAGAAATGGGAATCTGATGTCCAAGTAGTGGAGGGATCTCCACAGATTGCTGAGCTAGCAGCCGTTGTCAGAGCCTTTGAAAAATTCAAAGATGAACCTTTCAATCTTGTTACAGACTCAGCTTACGTAGCAGGTATAGCTATGAGGGCTGAACATGCTTTTCTCAAAGAGGTTTCCAATCCAAAATTATACCAGTTGCTTTCTACATTAATTCATTTAATTTCCCACAGAAAGTTACCTTACCATGTTATGCATGTGAGGTCACACACTGACCTCCCAGGCCCCATTGCAGAAGGGAACAGGAGAGCAGATGCTCTGGCCATGCCAGCAGAGACTGCAAACATTCCCGACATCTTCGCCCAGGCGAAATTGTCACATGCCTTTTTTCATCAAAACTTGCCTGCCCTCGTCAGAATGTTTAAGCTCTCGAAAGATCAAGCGAAAGCTATCATCGCAACGTGCCCGAACTGCCAAAACTACCAAATACCATCTATGGGTACCGGGGTTAACCCCCGTGGACTGAACAGCTGCCAGTTGTGGCAGACTGATGTAACCCACTTCCCATCTTTTGGGAAATCTAAGTATGTGCACGTGTCAGTGGACACTTTCTCTGGAGCAGTGTTTGCATCGGCCCACGCAGGAGAAACTGCCAGCTACGCCATCAAACACTTCCTCCTAGCCTTTGCCACCCTGGGAGTTCCTGAAGAAATCAAAACAGACAATGGACCTGCCTACACCTCCCGTAAGTTGCAAGATTTCTTCAACCAATGGGGGGTAAAACACAAGACAGGTATACCAGGCAATCCTACAGGGCAGTCCATTGTTGAAAGGACTCACCAAACCATTAAAAGAGTTCTCAATCAGCAACGGAGAGACACAGAAATTTTGTCTCCTGTTGAAAGACTCTGCAAAGCCCTCTATGTCATCAACTTCCTAAATGGTACATCATCAGAGCCAGATCCCCCAGTACTCCGCCACTTCTCAAATTCAACTCAAGCCAAGCTAACAGAGAAACCACCAGTGCTGGTGAAGGACCCAGAAACACACCAGATCTCTGGGCCTTTCCAATTGATTACTTGGGGGAGAGGCTATGCCTGTGTACAACTACCATCGGGCCTGAAATGGTTTCCAGGAAAAAATATAAAGCCATACCTAGGCCCTGCTCCCACAAACAACAACAAGAATTCTCCTGAGTCAAACACAGGACCTCCCCAGAACCAGACCAGTTCTGCTTGGAGACGGAGACGTCGCCGAACAACCACAAACCAGAGAGAAAATCGTCCCATGACACGACAGCAGACAAAGCAGAAAGCAGAACAAGATTCTGCAGCAAGAGCCAAGCCATAGGCTAGGCACAGTCTGACCAAATAGTTAATTCCCAATATATATGTTACCACCCTCTTACCCTAAAATGTTCCCCTCTGTCAATCCCTACCAAACCTCCCTAAACCATGAAACCCTCCCCTCTCAATGCTAACAAATTTTGCTTATATTCCCTCTCAGAAGCCCCATCCCTCTCCAAAGATGAAATTCATCCACGCTGAAGCTGTCCTCATCACTGCCTAGATGAACTTTTGGTCAATGGGGAATAACGAGATAGATTGCTTCATTGATTAAGGGTGTCTTGTGGATATTCATTGTCATTCTTATTGTGTTACTTATGTTCTCCTGTCTTTTATGCTGTTTCAAGAGAACCGCTGGGGATGTCTTTTTGTTAAATATAGACGGGGGAGATGTAGGGTTTGCCAGGCCCCAGTCTTGTTTAGATAAAGACAGCTGCAACATCTCCAGATACGGGGTCTGACAAACTCCCTGCCCTGGCAGGGAGGCCTGGAGATAAGGAGGTAGCACTATCCCCCTCCAGGCCCCTCTTGGGAAACAAAGAGCCTTTTTAGTTAGAAAAGATAGATCTAAGATCCTCTAGGAAACTGTATGTAAAATACCCTAATACCCATTGGTTTCTTACCCTTGTACGCCCACCTCTGTACCCCATAAAAGAGACCCCTCTGCCCCGAATCGGGGAGGATCCGTCCCTGGTCACCCCTTCGTGGAAGATGGAAGAATAAAGCTGCTTCTGCGGAACCACCAGAGAGTTTCCTCCTCTCTCTCTATCCGGGCCTGGCCAAGGGGGGTTCTGCCGTGTAGAGCAAAGCTGAAATCACTGCACTAAGAGCTGACAGCCTGCTGAGCCAGGCATCCTCTGCAGGTAACCCCGGCCGAAGGCTGAGAGAAGCCACGACCCCCTGGGAGACGGTTCCTCACGGGATCGCCTCTCTGGGTTCGCTACGGCTTCTTGGGTCTGAGCCTCTGACCCCATCCAGCCGGGCCGGGGGAAACCCCCCAACCAAAATAACAACTTTAGTCCTTCCCTCTGTCTATACAGCAAAAATACCTAAATGGTTGTATATGTGTTCACAAAAATACCTAAATGGTTGTATATGAAATTTATTTAATCTGGAAGTACAATGATACTTAAATAGACTGCTTTTACCTCTGAATGACTACTGTGGGCTCAGACCTGATGTCCAAGCTTGCAGTTGCTTTGTCTGTTGACATCTATAAAGTGATGGGGTAGTCATGGTGATTCTTACCAAAATGAGCTGCTTATTTGACTAAACCTGCTTTTTGGTAAAATATCCACTTATACCTATATGGTCATCATTCCCACTCTTTTTTTCATAACTATGCTTCAGAAAAACTTTGTCACATTTTTATTCTCTATTAGCATATGAAGAGAGTCAACACCAATGTATTGGTCCTTATAAAGCCACCATTGCCTTGGATCTTCACCTCTGAAACCACAAAAGATCTGGCCATGCTCTGTTGATTCTCTCATGATTCTTGATTCTATGGATGACTGGAGTCTTTTAAGTTCTGGATGCTCAAAGGGAGTTGTTGATCTCCCCAGCTAACACAGAGTTATTAACAGATGTGACCAAATGCGTGAACACAACCACTGAGTGCCACTTAATGCTTTGATTCTCTTTTCATGCCTTGCTCTCTGCTTTTAGTACTGCATGTGAGCAGAAGTGTGATAGGTTCTTTTTCTTTTTTTTTTTCTTCAAAAAGTTTCCAGTAAAATGAGCAGACTGGCTTCACTACACCTGTGCACTTTATACTACATAAGTTGAGGAGAAGAAAGCAGGCCAGATGTCCTCTTTGTGGTGTTGGCTGGCCTCAGTGTCAACTCAGCATAACTTATATTTACAATCAATGTAAGAGAATGAAACCAGAAAACAACTGTCCACTTCAAGCTCATCAGTCACCAACCTCACACTCTGGCCAGAATCCAGGAAGCAGAAATACTAATGAGCCCAGGCATTTCTGGGTCTCTAGAAAGTAAGCCCTCTTTGTCTCCAAGGAAAGTCAGCACTGCGCTACTTCAGCTTCCTCCCTTGGAAATAACTGTATCCTAGCTATGTACAGATAGCTGATATATAAGAACTACTGCTCATATGGTTAAATCATTCCATATGTCAATTAAAAAGCTGTAGGATAGAAATGACTTTGGGATTTTGATAAAGGTGATTCCCCGAAAACATCCAGGAAAATTGTTGGACAGCAAGTGAATTTTTCCAAGTATAGTAGCCAAGAAATGGGAGTGGTAGAGAAGTACATGGAGTGTTCTCTTTCCTACAGGTTTCTAACTCCAAGTAGAAAAGAGTTGCCTGTTTTTAAGTGGAAAATGTTGACATATCTTGGTATTTGAAAAATGTCATATTTTCTAGTGATACTTCAATTTCAATGTGAAGAAATAAAATTACTTTACATGGATTTTAAATCTCCATATTAAGCAAATTACAAAAAATTGTCTTCTGTGAAACAAAGCCTTTCAGGGTATAAGAGAGCTTTTGGTGTTTTACACTGTTTATAATAACCCTCTTCTTTACAAAATGTATGGCTGTGACCCAAGAAGATAACAAATGATCAACAGAATGGGCCTGGAGTGGCTATTTGTATTTGGATGCTTACTACCTACAATTTTTTTCTGTTTTAGTGGTGGTTTGTGGTTTGGCTATTTTTACCCTGGGAGAAATGGACTGAGGACAAACCCACATCATATTTTTTGATGTGATCTATCTTATCTGAAGACATCATACCCAAGATTTGAAATCTCCTTTTCCCATCTGCTTTAAGAACATTTACAATTTGCATTGTCACCTTCCTGAGAACCTCCACAGGCCTGGTTACCCCTGCCCATTCCCCAGATCTCTCCTCACCCTGCCCAGAGCCCAGAACCCCACATCAGTCCCCTGGATCCATACCACAGCAGGGCCACTCTCTGGGTTCCCACAGCCCTGTCCTGCCCAAACATGGGCCCTGCCAAGCTGGGCCCTCCCCTCAGGCCCATGACCCTTCCTGGTCCCCAAGAAGGTTCCTAGTGGTCAGGGCTGGGGTTGCCCTGGGTCCCCAGTTGCCCTGATCTGGGCTGGAGGTGGGGTGTGCTGGGACTGCCAGGCCTTGCCCTGATGCCTTCCATGGAGAAACCCCATCCTCCATCCCCCAGAGGTGGCTTGTATAGAGAGATGCTTTGTACTTCTCAGTATTGTTTAGAGCTAGAGAGAAATACCTGTAAAAGTAAATATTTTTATGCATTTGATGGATTCCTAAGCAACAGCATACTCTGGTGCAACAAAAAAGGAAATTTAACCAACTAACTTCTTGTTCGTGTTATAAGAACTCCTGGGTTGGGCAATTACAAAAATTTGTTATGAATCAAGGGGGAAGTGATGAATATTTATTTTGCAACACTTCCGATGCTAAGACAGTTCCCCAAAACACAAGCAGCAAGGGAGAGAGCCCTATTTATAGTTATACAGCCTTTTAAAATATAGTATTTCCATCTTCTCTGAACCTGAAGGCTGTAATAGATAAACAAGGTAAAGACATTTTGAAATAGAAGGTAGGTCTGTCTTTTTCTTTCCAACTGTTTTGTTTGCTGAGGTAGTTACTGAGTCTCCAGGAAGTCCAGGACTGGAGGGGTGATGTCCCAGACAAAAATCTAAAAAGCTGCCAGAGGAATATATGGAACTAAGTTGAATGAAGGGTTTTTTTTGCAAATAAAGTACTTGCAGCATACTAAGAAATATCCTAGACACAATTTTGATTTTCTACTGTGTTTGATACTGAGTTTTTAAAAGTGAGATACTGTTCTTCAGTCATAGAATCATATTTGCAGTATGATTTAGGTTGGAGAGGACCTTGAAGACCTGTTAGTTCCAAACCCTCCAGGGGCATGTTGCAGCAGACCTGGTTGCTCAATGTCTCAACCAACCCAACCTCAAATACTTTCAAGGATGGCACATCCAAACTTCTCTGGGCAACCTGTACCATTGCCTCACTGCCCTCACAGTAAAGTTTTGTATCTGATCTACATCCTTGAAAGCACAATAACTAACACTCTCAGCAAACTTACCATATTCAACATTGGGTAATTTGAGTTGACGGATATTGCTGTGACCTATTTTGATATTTTCTGCTTGCAACTGTTTACCCACCTGCCTGACATCTATTCATCCTAAACTTTATATATAGGAGATAGAAAAACAATCTCTAGACCTTAAAATAGAAGTCACCCTGTATGTCAAAGTATGTCTATAAAGCTTATGCGGTACTCCTGAGATTACCAACTTTTTTTTTTCCCACTAATTGTTTTGTTACAGCCATAATAACATCTTTGGAGGATTTATCCATAAAAAAAATTCTTCATTGAATCTTTCAGGGCAAATATCTTTCATTGTTAGCAAAAATATTAAAATAAGTCTTTTCTAAACCAAGAAATAACCAGCTGTATTCTAACATACCTAAGTGTGTGCCATGATCCTCCAGCTTGAAGGAGTCCCATGATTTTTCCTCCTCATGGATATTCCTGTGTTTGCAGGCATGAATGGGTCAGCCATTGAAAACTTCTCCTGTGTCATTTATAACATTTTCCTCATGAACTGCACTTGGCAGGCAGGAAGGCATGCTCCAGCAGATACACAGTATTTTCTCTACTGGCAGAACTCAAGGTACGTAAATCTGCTTGAGCCAGGGAATTCTCAATTCTCATTCACCACATCACAGTGCCCATGTTTAACTAAAATACTTTGCTGCATGCAGAGATGAAGAAGAGATGGAATGTGAGCTTTACATTAAAGATGAGAATTTCAGAAATATGGGATGTGTCTTCCAAAACGTGAGCATAGGGACTGAAAAAGCTTACTTCCTGGTGAATGGGTCTAGCAAAGACTCCCTGATCCAGTTCTATGATGAGTACATTGACCTGTATAAAATTGGTAAGTAAATAATTTATTTTGGCTTTATTTCAATAATTGTATTAAAATAGTAGAGCATTTATCCCTGAGAAGGAATCATGTACCCTGTCTTATC
The DNA here is from genome assembly GCA_020086605.1 of Lanius collurio. Lineage (NCBI taxonomy): Eukaryota > Metazoa > Chordata > Aves > Passeriformes > Laniidae > Lanius > Lanius collurio. The sequence goes on along the minus strand of JACBWW010002167.1, from coordinate 992 downwards.
AAGAGTTGAGAGCAAGAGACTGTGGCCTTCTCAAGAAAACCTATTCTCAAAGTAAAAGACAAAGAGGGGAGTTAAACAGGAAAGCTCCATAGCTGCATTCTGTCTCAGATTCTTCAGCAATCTACTCTTACTGTATTTAGGTTTTTCTCAAGCAAGGTCCACAAGACTTAAGAAACTATACTTTTCCCTGCTGCTCTTTTAGTGATGGCCAAACACCTTTCAACAAAGCAGAGTGGAGACTTTTTAGAAGTTTACCTGGGCACTGATTTCTGCTTTTTATTACCAGTGGGGATGACATACAGGACACCATACCCTGGAGTAAATTAATTAAGATACATACAACATACCTTGTGCACCTGGTGGTGTACTTGAAAGAGTCCTGTGCAGTTACTTTTACTGTGGCAAAGTCTCATTGGAAATGTCACACTGGTTTTGGTATTGTGTTAAAAAAATGAACAAAAAAGGCTTCATTCTATAAGAAGAAATTGAACTGTAATGTCACTCACAGCAGATAAAACAAGATTGTTCTTTGACCGAGTAGCCCATCAAAATAGGCCAGGCCTGCCCCTAAAGACAGCAGTGTAAAGCAGTAGTGTAGCTGATATTAAACTTTCCTCTATCAGCCTTTTGTCACCCTTTCTGCCATGAGTGACTGACTTTTGCTGTTCCAATAATCATGTCATGGGCAATGATCAAAATATAAATTTTGCTTACATCTGTGAAGGGAGATACATGAAGAAGTTGACTAGACTGTTAAAAATGGAGTGTCTTTCTTAAACTTGTATGGCTATATCTTTTGCAAGGAGGGAATGAACTGCATGGTTCATGACAGACTGAAAGTAACACTTTCATGTCCCAGAAACATCATGAGGAGGCTTAGAGAAAAAAAAAAAGATCTTTATATTTCTTACTTTAAGGATAGCATCAGCTATCTGCAGTGATAAACATCCTCTTAGAAAGAAGACAGTACTCTACCTTATTCATCTAGAAAA
>JACBWW010002166.1:0-10220 GCA_020086605.1 Lanius collurio | reverse complement strand
GCTGTGGCAGCTCCAGCAGAGCTCCTGCACCCACAGCCCTTGCAAATAAACTGCACATTTCAGGAGCTGCCTTGAACTGCAGAAATCACCCCAAACTGACTGAGTCCCACAGCACCCCTATATTTTTCTACAACAGGGAATCTTTAAAAAGACCTCAATGAAAGTGGCAGGAAATCCTAACACTGGTTTTTACTTTCCCCATTTTGGTGTCATATCTAATTTAGGATTAATTAATTCCCGTATCAGATCCCTAAGGCAATGGCCCAGAATTTTGGTGTGGATCCTGTGGCAGACTGAGCCCATCCCCTGCCCTGGGAGTGCCCCTCAGGTGCTGAGCCAGGCTGGAGTGGGGACAGCAGGGCAAGGACAACTTCTTTTATGGCCACTTGACCTTGCCTGTACATGTTTGCAAAACCAGAAAAGTGCAGAAGGAAATCAACTTCTGTCTTTGTAAATTACTGTACAGGAGAAGAAAACAGATAATTCCTTCTTCCACACCTTTTTCTACACTTCTTTGCTGCTGGTCTCCTTTTCCATGTCTCCTTCTCAGCCCAGTCACTTTTATTTCCATGATAATATTGTGTTTATTTTGCCTCTGCATTCCTATGACTAAAAAAAAAATTAACCTTTGTTGAATTAAGCTAACACACACAGCTTCCTCAAAGCCTCTTTGCTCACTTCATTTCTATTTTTTTTGTCTTTTTTGTGTTTATAGATGTCAGCACCTCTGCAGCACTCTGTCTTTTGAAATGTTTGTATCTTTTGCTCTAAGAAGAGGGGTGCTGAATGACTCCTCTATTACCAAGACTAATATAAGAAGTTATTATGTATGACCATGTTGGCTGATAATTTGGCCATCTGGGGAGTTAGAAAGGAGAAGCCAATTTGACATTATATTAAAGAAAAAATTAATTTCAACATTCCAGAACGGATTAAAGGTTGGAAAATCAATTTACTTGGATTAGAAGTAATTATTGTGAAAAACATGTATTTATAAGAGGAAACCTTTGTTTACTTTTGACTAATGAGTTTCAAACTTCATTAAAACTTCATTATGGTTATTTTTGAAAGATTGATTAGAAATTCCTGGGAAAAGAAAAACATACCAGCCCAGAAAATATCAAGAAATATCTGCACAGGCATTAGGCTGCTATTCCATTCACTCACTGAAATCAGAGCTGACAATTAGATTTTGCTCAGATAGGAGCCACTTGAAATTAGAGGCAGCACAGGGACTTTGCCCTCTGACAGTGCCACTTTGGCAAGGTGGGAATTTGGTCTCTGAGTAAATCAAGAATGAACAGAACTGATATATGACCACTCTGCAAAATTCCCTGCTTAGGTGAATACTCATCTTTGCAGCTTTGCCAAAGTATGGAAAAAAAAGACCAAAAGCCTCCAGTCAGGAGCTCTGCAATGGAATTCTGAATTTGTTGAGGTCACACGCTCAGGACTTCTCTGATGAAACTTCTTGTGGATGTCACTGAACATCAGTATTTTCTTCTATACTGTATTTAACTCATAACTTCATGGGATGTGGAATCAACCAACTGTAAAACTAATTATAATTAGTGATCTGCAAGGAAAAGGAAGTTGCACGTGCAAGCAACAGTCAGGCAGGCAAACTGCATCTCTCCTTTGATGGGAAATTACTGGGAAAAGTTTGCTAGTGGATAGTTGTGATCAGCTGAAAACATTTTGGAAGATAGAATAACAGGACTTTGTGAAAAAAAAAAGGTTAAAGATTTAAAGTGGGTTAAATCACTTGATATTTGCATATGGAGACTTTAGCATGTATATGGCTGTTTATATTGATCCTGCATATGTCTTTGTGTGCTGTGTCTGTGTGGAATAACAGGATAAATGCATATGGGGCACACCCCAAGATATTTGGGGTTCAACACTGCTCCACCTCTTTTATTATGAACCATGGTAACTTGACAGCAAACCCCACATTTACTACGAGGAAACCCTGGGAAAGAAGGAAGAAAAAGGACCTTCTCCCCCAGCTTTGGTAAAATCTTTGGCTCATTCCCTACAGGTGGAATTCACCCCTTGCAAAGCCAGCACGGTGCAGGTGTGCCCCAAAAGCTTTCACTGGCTCTGCCAGCCCTGGGTTTGTGTCTGGGACATCCCAGCCATCCCAAACAGAACTCCCTGTGTGTATTTAAGCACCTGACAGCAACCAGCTATGGTGGAACAGCCCCAGAATGAGGCAGGTAACTGTGACCCCCTGTGCTTTAAGGACCACTGGATGTAAAGTGAGCTTGGACCCCTGGTGTGTCAGGAGAAAGGCATTCATATCACTGCAAAACCAACCCCACCCCAAATACCTGTCTCTTTAGACCAAGAAAATGTTTTACTCTTCTGCCACACCTAAAGAAATTTTCTTAATGTGTGTTTGTAATATTAAAAACACTGAGATTGATAAGGAACATCAGCTGCAGCTGATTGCACATAACTCCACCCCTTTTCATTCAGGAATACATTATAATACTTTGATAAAATATAGTTCCATATTTATCTCAGTCTTCCTGCATCAGACACTTTATCTGAGCAGGAATTGCTACAGGCTTGGCAAAGGGAATCCTAATTCTGTCTTAAGCCTCCTGATTTCCCTGTTCCAGTACAAAGGACAAGTGGAGGAGTCCTTCATGAATCATGTTAGCATTAAAGGATATCTGAGTGTGCTCTTCCTTTCCAGTTTATGTTTACAGGAATGACCCAAGCTGTGGGTTAAATAGGATGTCATCAACACAAACACTTGCACTACCATGTCCCTGCAGGTGACCCAACCCTGCAATACAAGGTTCTCACTTTATTACTATTAATTGATCAAAGATATTTCAAAAAAAAATTTCTCCCCCCAAAAATAATTGATAAGAATAGGTCTTTTTTTCTTCTATACTGTATTTGTCTCTATAGAAATATTTTCATCAAAAGTACCATATATACAACACGTTTGAGATTTTTTTGGTCATTTACCCCCCTGAACTCACAACATCAGTGCTGAAAGTGGCATTTAGCAATGGAAAGGAGTGCTTTTATTGATTTCCCAGCATGGATTAACCCTAAACATAGAAACTTTTCCTAAATAAATAATCAATGCTTTTAATTAACTATTCTGATCTTCCAAAAATTTCAAGAGGAGATTTTGAAGATACTTGGGGTTGAACATATGATATATAATCTATACTTCTGCAGTGGTCATTTAAAAAAAAATGAGTCCTACCCATGTCCCCCAAAGTGTGTCACGTGTTGCTGCTGCAAATCCTGAGCAAAATGAAGCAGTCAGAGGAAAAGAACTCCCAGAAACTGGCTGATATCTTGATAAAGGTGGGACCCAAAGGAGAAAGTGAAAACCAGAGATATTTCTCATTCTGTGAAGGAAGAACAAAAGAAAACAAAAGGAGACTAAGAAGGCATGATGGGTATTAAAAATAAGACATGTTGTGATGAAGCACTTAAAAGACTGTGACAAGCAATAAAATGTCAAAAAAGTTAATTAAATGAGGTTCTTGGCAATTTTTTTCCTTTGAAGATGAGAGACTTGTAGAGAAAATAGGATTTAAATTGTTCTGCTTCTCACATAGAGCCTTGCCTTGTGGCATCTGTTAACAATGACTTGTTCCAGATTCAAACCCAACCATTATTAGAATAGAAATTTGTATGAACTGCTTTTTCAATTAGAACAAGTCTTTCTCAGTGACAGAGAAAACAATTGAATGCAACCTTTAATGGGACAGTGTTTTCTCTGAGAACACCATGGGATATGGGGTCTCCCTCTGTAGCTTTGAGTTAATTGCACACAAAAGACTGCAGGAGATGGTATTTATTTAAAATTGTTGCTGGCATTGCAATAGGAGATGCCACTCCTAATTAAATTGGAACATGTAATTCTGCATGGAAAACTGGTTATACCAATACAGATCTTAAAACATCTTGGGGTGACAAATATTAGAAAGAAGACACAAGTATAAAGTAGAATTTTATACAAGTATAAAGTAGAATTCTACTTCATATCAAATAGATTTCCAAGAGTACATTTTCTGAAATAGCTACAATTTTACTCACCCTGAGTTAAAAAAGTCAGTTTGCTTGACCTTACATTTAAGCAGATCTGAACATTCTGGGTTATATTCAGCTGTGGTGAAATGACCTAGATTTCACAAGATATCAATAAAACAAGGAATTTGTGTCCTTTAGGCATCTGTGAATGAATGCCCAAAATCATTGTGAAAATTTACATCTGCAAACTGAGTAACCAGTACTGCTGTTTTAAGAAAAATTTTTATGTTCTCCAGCTTGCAGCATTAGTACAGAAGGTGCTTTGGTAACTGATCCCAAATCAAACAGCAAAATTCAGAATTAAGGGGGGTTGTGTCTAGTCTAATAGCAGCACATTAACTTTCACATCTAAATGTTTTCTTTTGGCAATAAAGAAATTTAAAAGAAGAATGAAGAGAAAATTTCTTCTTCAGTCAGAACACATGCTCTAAATTTTTAACAGAAATTGTGTTCCTTCAGCCAAATAAGAGAAATTTTCCTCCTCATCCTGAAATATTTAGCAGGCCAGGAGCTGTCCTTGTATGTTAGTAGATGACATAAATGTCTAAATTGAAGTATAAAGAAAAGATAAACTCAGAACTTATTTCATAGCATTTTGTCAACACATCTGTAGCAAATGTTATTTCTCACAAGAGCTCAGAAACCAACCTCCAAGTTTCTTGGGGGTCTGATCAAATTTGGACCAGTCATCACTGTCATCAAAAATTTTCATGGTTTCCTAAAACATGCAGGAAAATTTACTGACAATACACAAGTGTACAAATAGTAATAATAATAATAGTAAAAAAAAAAAAAATAACAAACATACATAAGAAAAACTACTTAGATGTAAGAAAAAATAATCTCCATTTTTCCATAGAGGGAAAATGGTTTGGATATTCCATCCCAGGATGTCTTCTGTTCCTGGAACCATTTAGTTGCTAAATTTAGTAAATGTATGGCAAACTTCCATTTAAGCTTTCCCCTTGAAACTCAATCTCTCCTTCACAATCTCTCTGTTCCAGGTATTATTTGCCTCTTGCACCTGGTATAAGCTCCTCAGGAGTTCACTGTGCTCCTGGACTCTGATCTGTTTTGTTTGTATGAAGTGACATTTTCAATAAACTAAAAAATCTCAATTAACATAATCCAAGATGCCATTCTATATAATACTCTCACAATCCAGTCCAAGGATTAGCAAAAGAAAATAGACTGGTGAACTCACATCAGCTTTAAAAAATGTTAAATCATTGTTTTCTCTGTAGTTTGCAAACTGTGGTGATCTGTTTCACCTTCTTCCATATTAATACCACTTTAATAAAAAATAAAAAGAGAAATGTCCTCTTAAACCTTGTGAGAATGCCTTGAGTATTCTTCATACTGTGTGGGCTACTATTCTAAAACTGTAATCATGAAAAAACATTGATTCAGGCTAAGATTTTTTGGCAGAGAAGACTTCAAAATGGGCATTAAATCTTGCAGCTTCTGCTCATCCCCCTCATCCCCCCATTGCTGGTGTTATGTACTGTGGATCTTAAAGTCAGGAAAAAGGTGCCTCATTAACTGTCTCACCTTAATGAACATCAAATACATTTCAATAAAGTTCCATTTGGAATCACAGCTTTTCCACCCCTGACTTTGGAGCTGCTGCTCTGTGAGAGTGACCTGGAGCTCAATCCCAAGGAGATTTATCCATCCCTTTTGGCACCTGCCATTCTTCCCTCTCAAGGCCTGTGTGCTTTGCAATCCATTTTATTTATCCCCATCCATGGCAGCGGAGAGCAGACCCTCCTGTGCTGTGTCTTGCACCTTTCTATCAGCATTGTTTGTTCTTCCACATCTCCCTGCTAATTATTGAGCATCAAACTTCTGAAACAAAGAGCCTTGATGAGAGTTCTAAAGACCCTTTATGAAAATACAGAATTTAGCAAATTAAGTCCTTTGAAATTTGCAGGCTGGACCTGCCAAGAATTCTTCCACTGATCCTTTCAGTAAGAAGAGCTCAAATAACTTAATTTTGTTGGTCAGTGTCTTACCTCTACCCTTCTCCTCACAACAATCTGTGAGAACAGATACACCAGAAGGCATGTTTTTAAAGTATGTTTTAAGTATGTTTTTAATCTGTCTCCTGATCAGCCACACTGAGAAGGGAATCCTGTTTAACTCCATTTAAAAGCTGTTTAACTCCATTTAAAAGCTGTTTAACTCNAAAGCTGTTTAACTCCATTTAAAAGCTGTTTAACTCCATTTAAAAGCTGTTTAACTCCATTTTGAGAGTGCCCTGTGACAAACCTGTTCCAGCTTCTAACCAGACCTGGGTAGAATTAAAAAGCATCAACTCTAAAGTGAAAGAAAGAGTAAGAAAAGCTCCACTGTGATGACACCCAGTATAAAACCAGTGGGACCACTGCCATATCATGGACCCTGCCAAGGGGAGAAGGTGCCTTTTCTTCCTTCAGTTCCCACCAGAAATCAGGGATAGCCAAATGAATGACACTTTTAATAGGTGGAAATACACAATGTATATTTTTCAAAGGCTTTTATAGGGAAAAATCTTTTGTCAAATGATTTTGTGTTTTGACAAAACATTTTCATCAGTTTAAGAAAGGAGAGAAGAAACAAAACTTCTTTTGACCAACTGAAAAGACATTTTCTGTTTTTACTTGGAAAAAGCTTTTTCCTTCGTAAATGTGTTTTATGTAAAAATTATTTTTGCCATAAAGCACTTCTATCTGATAGGATGGTGACAGACATATAGGCAGTTTCTTCAAAAAGGATACTTTTTTTTCTAAAACAATTTGGGTTGTTTTCTCCAATACATGGAAAATCTGTTCTTAGACTAGCTGTCATGACCTCAAATTTGATGTTTACATGTGTTTTTTCCATTATTATATAGATTATTCATTAATATTTCTCATTTACTTCTGTATTCTCCTCAACAATTAACAAATTCTTGTTTCAGGCACTGTGGGAAGAGAAGTCTCTCTAAGAAGACCCTGTAGAGGCATCTTGCAATCCAACAGGCTCATTCTGTAAAAAAGGTAAAAGTTCCCAGTTACACTCCTGTTTGGCTCTCAGAACACAGGGGCAAAACACAAGAATCCCCATTCTTTGCACAATTTAATATTGAAATAAATGACTGTGCAGAACTTGTGTATTTACTCACAATTTAACAGTTTATAAATTAAAGGCTGCTACAGGATTGTCCTCTACAGGACATATCCCTGTCAAACCTAATACACAGGCCTGCATCTTTTGAAAATATAGATTCTGTGCAAAAATACAGTTATTTAATTTATATTGATTTGAGACTTCTCTTGAAAACAGCTTCTGCAGTCCTCAAGAGCTTATGTGCATTTCCTAAACAAATATATACAATCATAAAATAACTTCTCATGTGCCAAATCATCAGGTTTTCAGGAGTGCTCATAGACAGAGAAATTAATGAGTACATTTGGATCAGCACACATTAATAGCAGGCACAAAAAAATAAAATTGTGCTGGGAGAAGACTGGTTAAAATGCAGTCTTTGGAGCTTTGCAGAATGTATTGTGGTGTTTTACAGCACAGCACAACATATATATTAGTGAGGCAGAAAAATGCTAATGATGGACACACTTATATACTGAATTAATTTCTCAAGGGACAAGTCTGTTGAGCCCAGCATACTCAGGCCTCATTCCTTCTAGACTTTGGCTAATTAATGTAGTGCAATTTAAGAAAAGGTGGAAGGGATCATATTGATAAGTGTCAATAGTGTACATTTAAAACATCTATTATTTCTCTTCTGTGTCCTTGGAGGCCTGAAAAAAACCCAAGTCCAGCAATCACTCATCGTTAATTGCTAAGCAGAACACAATTAAAAGAAAAAATTAAACCCACTCTTCTCTTTTGTTGTTTTATCTGTCTTTCCTTCCTGACTTCTCAATCTATCAGAACCATACAGAGGATGAGGACATACTATTTTTAATCTATTAATTATGAAATTGTTTCTTCAGGAGCTGGATCATCATTTAATCCTTTTAGATGTTAGAAGAATCATTGCTTACAAGTGAGTGTTTTGTGTGTCTGATTGAAGGATGCTGGTGAAAGCCTGGATTTCTCTAAGCATCCTTCTTTTTCAATGGTTTCAAGAAGAAAACACTTCACAAAATTAGGACACCCAGGAACAAAAAACTGCATAGTTGTTCTAAATCTTGCTAGAAACTTGGATCCTATGAAAAAAGAAACTTTACTTGAGACCTAACATCTAGATTTTTTCCCCCCCAAGGTTAAAGAGTCTCCTTTTGTCCTTTGCTTTTACTGTGGAGATTTGCAATGCTTTTTGTTTAATTAAATGACAGAATAAATCGACCAAGGCGACCAGGAAGTGTTTTGATCCAGATTATTGGAATGGAAACTATACTCAGCTTTCCCAGTGACTTGTAAGCCAGCATCCTTCTCCATTAGAGGTGACAATTACAATTTGCTCTGGAGCCCCTGATGCAGCTTGTCACCACCAGCAGGCCAGCGTGGCCCTGCCCAGGGGTTACAACGTTCTGATTCATTAGGCTGCCCCCACCAAGCTGCCACTGCACAGAAAAGGCCCATCCATCTCTCTACATTTAGCTGTCATTCCTACCATGAGTGTAATGCTATTACTGAGACAGCCAAGGCCATTGCTCATGCCAGATGTTGTTAGGAATTCAATCCATCCTATCTGTGAACACTGGTCCCTTCAAACAACAAGATGTTGAGTGAATTACATATTGAGTGGTGAGGGTTTTTGGCATTTAATTATCCAGCTGAAAGGAACATGCTTAATTGTTACTGCAGTTGCTGCTCAGCAGCTAAATAGAGGAATTTTATGAAGCAATGGTGGGGCAATGGCAGCTGAATAAATGTTTCACAGCACTGCAGTGGCTATGACAAAAAAATCTGTGTGTCTTTACTGAGCACAGATGCCTCTCTTGTGGAGTAAAATGAACATGTTCTATTTTGTTTTAAAGTGAGAACACATGTCATTATTTCAATAAGGCAAATTCGTGCTGCTCAACCTCCTGCTAAACAGTTTTGTCCCTTGAAGCAGGATCGCTGCCAGGGCGTGCAGGGGTAGCAGCACAGCCTCAGTTATCCAACCCCTTCAGAAAGCTGTGCTCCAAGATCCAGAAAAACATCTGTGGGACTGCCACGTTCAGCAAAATGGGTACATAATTCCCCTGGAGATAAGCTGGTTCTACACAAATCCAGAGGAATAGGACACCAGTCATCCCTGTTCAGTTTTGCAAGGCAAGAAAACCCAAGAGCATCACTTCAGACAGCCCTTCAGAGGAGAACTCTGACACTGAAACAAAGTTAAGCCTCATCCTTTCATTAGGCTGATTAAAACTGTCCACATTAGAGAAATATCTTGTGCTTCTGTACTTGGCTCAAGCTGAAGAAAGAAATATTACAAATATATATGATATTTTCAGTCCAGGCCATAATGCTGTATAATCTCTGTGAATGTTCACTCTTGTAATATGCCCAGCTACATTTCAACAATAAAGTTTTAAGGAAATGGCATCAAGGCTTGGGACTTTCTCAATTTCCCCATGTGAAGATTCATTCTTATTTAGAAATGTAAGAAAGAAAAATAAGCAGCTGAAAAGGCAGGAGCTTATTCTCCTGGATTTTAACTGGGAAATGCTACACATGCACCACCACAGAAGCAGAATGAAGCTAAGATTTCCTGAGAGTACCCATGAACACTGCCTTTGGTTTGTTTTTGTCATTTTTTTTTCCTTTTTTAATCTGCCTTAATGATATAGTCTGGAATCCAGGATGTACTTGTCTCACTCATTCACTAACAAGCAAGTGATGCTTTTTTCATTTACCAACTTTACTTTGTTGCCACACAGAAAGAAATTATTGGTGATCTTCACATTCCTTTGATGAGACCAGTTTGTCTAACATTGTTAATATTGCCATATTTAAAGGGGAAAAACAAGGGCTCAAACTGACTACCTCTGAAGGTTTTTTAGAGTATTTGAACTAACATTGTAGTACATTTAGTGATGATTTATCACAGCTTGTCAGAGTTAAGACTGAAGAGGACCAAGCACCTTGTGCAAGATTTATATATATATATATATAAATGCATGTAGGTATGTATGTATGTAGGTTTATATATATAAAAATATCATTACTTACAA
>JACBWW010002165.1:0-10233 GCA_020086605.1 Lanius collurio | reverse complement strand
GTTTTCCGTTTAATTGGCTCATCTGGGGACAGGCTGGGGAAAATCCCGGGATGGCATGGAACAGGGGGGTGGGCGGGTCAATCCCACAGCCCTGGCTGCTCGATCCGCAGGAAAATGAAGATGTTTTCCCCGCCTGGATACACCAGACACTGCTGGATTCCAGACTCTCACACTCCAAGGATGCAGCCAAAATCGGGAGGAATCCCTGGATCCCTGAATTTGTCTGTCACAAAGTCCTGGAGCGGGATCTGGGCACATTCCTGATCCATTGAACACTGGGATCTGCGCAGCTCTGCCAGTGGGGTCTCACCTGAGCGGGACAAAGGGACGGAATTCCCACCTTTCCTGCTGCCCACGCCGTGGGATCATCCCAGGACTCTGGCCATGAATTCCCATGGCTGTGTCATGCCATCAATCCCGTGATTAAAATTCCCCCTTTTCCAACTCCAAAATGTGTCAGCGCAAGGCGGCCCCGTGGGATTTGGGATTTATGAGGTGTCGAAAACCTCCTGGTTCCCATTGTCCGGATAATCCATAAAATGCTCCGACACTCCAAGGGAATTTTGCAGCCTGTCCATATTCCTGCAGGCCAGATGCTTCCTGAGGAATCAAAGGGCTGCAGGAAGACTGGGAATTTTTTTTTTCTGGATGAGGTTGGAGTGTCTGGGATGTGGTTTGGATAAAAACAGCGCGAGGAAAATAAATGATTTTATAAATGCTGAAAAAGAAATCCTTAAAAATGGGAATTGATTTGATCCACTTTTTGATGGTTTTGGACTTTTGGATAATTTAGATGTGAATCCAAGTGCTGAAAATCTGGAAAATAGAATGAAAAAGTCCAATTTTATAGGGAGAAAAGGGAATTCTTTGTTCAGCCACCACCGGCCTGGGGATGATCCCACAGGGCCTGAACTTCTCCCACGATTTTCCTCCAAAATGAAGGATCTCAGTTTTTTCCCTCTGGGAAGAGCACCCCCAATCCAGCAAAAACATCCCGGTGGATCCTGCTTCTCCTGTGAACTCTCCAGCACTTCTGAGAACCGTGGAAAGGTTGGGTTGGGAAGGGACCTCAAATCCCATCCCATTCCCACGGGCAGGGAGACCTCCCACTGTCCCAGGCTGCTCCCAGCCCCAATGTCCAACCTGGCCTTGGGCATTCCCAGGGATCCAGGGGCAGCCCCAGCTGCTCTGGGAATTCCAGCCCAGCCCCTGCCCTCCCTCCCAGGCAGGAATTCCTTCCCGAGATCCCATCTATCCCTACTTCCTTCCTGTTTAAATCCATTGAGATCACAAGAGGTGCTCATTGGCTCCCTCCTGGAGGTGACTTCCCAGACAGGGCTCCCTGATGGATCCGTTTTCCATCCCCACCGATTATCCAGTGTTTTCTAGGAATAACAGCACTGCGGAATTCCAGGACATCCACCAGCCATGACTCTCTGAGGAATTTTTTGGCATGGATCAATGACCAAGCCGCTCATCCTGTCGATTCCTGTGGAACTCAGGGAGATTTGGGAGGGAATCCCACATGATCCCGCCTTACCAAGCAGGGCCATGTCCCATTCCAAAGGAAACACTGGAATACTTCTCCAGAAAGGGAAGGGAAACTGAGGCACAGACGAGCAGGGACCAACTTCTCTTAGAGATGTGGGAGCCTGTTCTCCCATGGCTCTGGGATTGGATTTCCCAGAAGTCCTGGGACACTGTGGTGGAGAATCCAAGATCGGATTCATCTCCATCCCTCCAGATCTCCGGGAGAAACCTCCAGGCTGCCCTGGGGTCACCCCTGTGGCAGGGCTGGAACGAAGCCTTTCCATCCCTTCCATCCCAAACCATTCCATGATTCCATGGCCACTGATACTGCTCCAGGGGGCTGGGAATGGTGGATGGATCCAACCTCCCAGAAAAGTGAGGATAATTCATTCCCATTCCCTCAGGAGCCACCATTCCCGGTGTTCCCAAACTTTCCCGGTTCTTTAGGATCTCCAGGGATCCCCTATGACAAATCAGAGCTCTTGGATGAACAAATCCCTCCTTTTTTACCTTTTTCTTGCTTTTTTTTTTTTTTTCACTGCTAGGGACGAAAGATTTCAAATCCAACAACATTTTGTCAAAATTCCTCTGGAAATCGCTCCTGACCTTTTCATGGAGAGCTGTGGTTTCAGCTTTCCGGGAAGAGCGCTCCCATTAAGGATTTAACTCCATTTCCTAATAAATCCTTGGCAGGACACGGCCGCTTTTGGCCCCTTTTGTCCATCGGGGCCGATTATTCCTGACTCGGGAATGAATCATTGGAATTGGCAAACGGGAATTGCTCCGTGGCCAACGGATTTTTCCACTCAGTAGCAGCGAGCGCTTGTAAATTCCTCCTTAAAATTCCCATTAAACCATCTCCAAATGGAGGCTCTGCCATAAATTTTCCTCACTTTTGGACTCCTGGTGGTCTTCCCGCCTCGGGAAAAAGGGATTTTCCTCATCCTTAACTCTTTTTTTCCAGTTTTTATTTAAGGAATTAATGAGTTTTGGTGTCTAGACCATCTCCCTTTTGTGGGATTAAATAATTCCTTGGGATGGAGCTTTCCTGTCTTCTGGATCCTGGCGAATTCCAGGAGCAATTAGACTTGGAGCAGGCCTGACTCCTTGGGAGTCTCCACTTGCCAACAGCTCCCAAAAGTCATTTTTCTGGGAAGACAAGGAAAAACCTTGGACTCAGCTCCTGAGAGGGGCAAATTTCCCTAAATTCTCCAAGTGAGGTGGAAAATAAAATCCGGAGCCAGCCCTGATTTTCCTCCCCCTTCTCCTTCTCCGACCATTGGGAGACTCCTGGAATCTGTTCCCAGCTTTTACCGGGAGCGTATCCCGAGGGATGAACTCTTCATTCCCAGCTGATCGGGATGAAGGAATCCAAAAATATTGAGGAATATGGTCCCAGTCTCTTTCCGAGCTGGAATCTCACTCGTGTGTGAATCCAAGGGGCTGCTTTTCCCTTGGAGTGCGGGAATTCAATCCCAAACATGGATTTTCCTGGGATTTGGGAATTTGCTGCCCATCAGGTCAGGTGGGATTTCAGGACAGAGAGAGGAAGGCAAAAAAAATCCGTGAGAAAAAAAAGTATTCCAGGTAAAAATCCATGGATTTGACATTGAAGGAAGCACTAGACCACACAATTTTTCCTTTTCCAAAGGGATTTGCTCCAAAGTTTGGGATCCCCACAGTGTCTCTTGCTAACCTGTCATTCCAAATTCCCCCTCAGCTTTGAAGCAAAAGGAAATTTTGGGATGGGGAGCAAAGGAATATTGAGGTTTTCCAGGGAAAAATAGAAATAATCGTTGGGAAGAGCTTTTGCCTAAAGAAAGAGGGAATAATCCTCTTTTCCCAGTCCAAAACTGGGTATTTTTAACTTTAATTTTAGGGTTTGGTTCAAATTTTTCTTCTTATTCCTTTCTTTTTTTTTTTTTTTAACATGGAAAAGCATCCATGAGAAAAAAAGGATTTTTCATGGAATTTGTTTCTTGAGTTGTCAGATTGGGTTTATTTGTTGGGATTTTTCTCCTTTTGGGAAACCAGCAGGATTTTTTTTGCCGGAAGGGGCCTCTAAATCCATCAATAGGAATTGATTTCCATGTGGGAAAGGAAGGAATCAGGAACAGAGCTCGGAAACCTTTGGGAAAGGAGGAAAAGCTTTGGGAAAGCCAAAGGTATTTAGGGGATAGAAGAGAAAAATATAAATTGGAGCATCAAGGGACTTCTTTTTTCCAAGTAAAAATTCGAAAACAGATTCTAGGAAGTAGAGATGGGAATTCCTGGGATGGTTGGAAATTGTAACCAAACAACCAGGGAAAAGGACAGGGAGATGAGGAATTCTATGGAATATCTTGGAGCTGGAGTATTTTAAAAAGAAAAAAAACCACAAAAAATTCACAAAAAAATTCACTTTTATTCCTAAATCTCCAATTTTGTTTCGAAAATTCCACAAGGTTTTGGAATCCACTGATTTTCCTTCTTTCCAGATGAAAAATAAACAGCTGGATTAAAAAAAAAAAAATCAGGATAAAATCAACTTCCAAATCCAGGATTTGGGTGAGCATCTGGCCCATGGAGAACATTCCCTGTTGGATCAGAGAAGAGATTCCTTGACCAGACACTTCCAAGGTATCCATGAGAACCAAAAAATTCCCAGTTTCACCTGTTTATGGAGAACATTCCTGTCTATTCCTCATCCCTCTTTCCCAGTTCTGGTCAGGTGTCACTGGGATGCTCCACGTTAAAAGAGATCCTGGGGTTTTTTTCCCTAAACTTGTCCCTGTTTTTTTTGGAATTTTTTAGCTGATTTTTCCCAGGATGGAATTAGTTTCTTCCCTGGAGCTGGTGTGGGGATGTTTGGGATTTTTCCTGGGAAAAGTATGGATAAAACTGGGATATTTCTGTGTTTTCATGGAATCAAGGCCTTTTCCGCTCCTCATCCCACCAAGGAAGAGGCTGGGAAGGAGTTGGGCTGGGAATGTCCATCCCAGCTAATCCCAGGAATATTCCAGTCCATGCCGAGCAGATAAAGTTGTGGGAAGAAGGAAAAGGGAAAACACTTGGAATGATGGCGTTTGTCTTCCCAAGGAGCCTGGTTTTCCTGGGAATGGCGTGGGAATGGGGAAGGAATTCCTTGGTTTTCTTTGCTCCTGTGGCTTTTCCTTTCCCTATTAAATCTTCATCCCAAGCCATGAGTTTTCCCACTTTTCCCTCCCTATTCCCCCATCCCAGCAGGAAATGGGAATGAGGATTTTTGTGGGGCTGAGTTTGTTTTCCAGAGAGTTTTCCAAGCCTCCACTGATTCTTCCCCAGCTCTTAATCCATGGAGCAGCCTCCAAGGACTGGGGAATTCTCTCCAGGTGGAAAACACCATCCCAAATTCCTTTGGGATCCAGGTCCAACTCCTTCCATGCCTGGAAGAACTGAAGGGGTTTCCTTACAAAATCCCAGAATATTCCAATCTGGGAAGGAGCCACTTGAGGATAAGAGGGGGTGAACTCATCCTGAATTTCATTACAGGTTTGGAAAAGTCGGGATAAACTTCTCCTGCTCCACTTTTTCTTTCCACCTCAACTCCTTCCACTTCAGGACATGCCAGACAATCCATGGGCCAAAATCCTGGGAAAGAAAAACAACAAAATAAGAAACTCATCCCAAAAAAAGCCCCACCCACGGATGAAGCCTCTTCTGTCCTGGGAATTCCTGGAGCAGCTGGAAGTTGATTCACAGGGAATGAAAACCTACGGATCTGGGAGGTTAAATAAACACCACCCAAGCTCTGGTTTGGCTGCCAAATCCAAGGAATACAATGGAAGAGTTCATCTTCCCATTTTTTAACAGCTGTTTACCAAAGTCTGATCCCTCTAAATTGCCCCTTTTTCCCAGAAATTTCTAATTCTGCTCCAAAACAAAAAGAGCGAGCATGGATCAGGATCTGAACCTGGAACTGGATCTGGACCTGGTTCTGGATCAGGATCAGGACCAGGGTCTGGATCAGGAACAGGGTCTGGATCTGGATATTGATCTGGGATGGGGTCTGAATCAGGATCTGGATCTGGATCTGGAAATGGATCAGGGTCTGGATCAGGAACAGCGTCTGGATTTGGATCTAGTGGGAAGCCCCCCTCATGGAATGTGATTATTGGTAGGGTGGGAATCTTGTCCAGGCCATTTTTTGGGATCATCAGGGAGAAAGGGGCATTTCCAACCGGTGGAAGTTTTGATCCACAGATCCATGGACAGCTGAGGTCTGATGGAGGGATTCCCGCTGTTTATCTGTGGATAATTTGGATATTCCCATGGGAATACCCACGGGGATACCCTGGCTGCAGACATTTCGAGCAGAAATCCCAATCCAAGACCTCTCCAGGTTTTGGAATTGCCCAGGGAGGTTTGGAGTCCTCATCCGTGGAAGTGTCCAAGGAATTCCTGGATGTGGCACTCAGGGACAAGGTGGGGATTGACCCCAGGCTGGACTCAGTGATCATGGAGATCTTTTCCAACCTCAAGGATTCCATGATTCCATGATATTGGATTCCTTTTGGGAGGATCTGCATTGCAACCCAACACACGAGGTCTGCCTGATGGGCTTGGAAGCCACAGAATGTGAGGAAAACTGGCCCAAAACATTCCCAGCAGAGGTTTCCATAAGATCCATGGATATTTAATTCCAAAGAACTGGCCCCTGTGCCAGAGGATTTGCTACAACCTCTGACTGGAGTTCTCCAGGTTTCCAGGTTATCCCAGAATCCTGGAATGGTTTGGGTGGGCCGGGAATTTCAATCCCATCCCATTCCCACCCCATCCATGGCAGGGACACCTCCCACTGTCCCAGGTGGATCCAAGCCCCAATGTCCAGCCTGGCCTTGGACACTTCCACACAGTTTTTAAATCCCTCCAAGGATGGTGATCCCGCGACTTTCCTGGGCTGGAAAATCTCCCTGCAGGGGATGGATCCAGCTCAGCTGCTCCAGTTTAAAATCCAACTCTGGTTTTCCTGTGTTTTCCCAAATTTTCTCATTTAAGCCACCCATTAAACCCAAACCTTTTCCCAAGGCCCCAGTTCAGGCATTGAATAAGAGGACCTACACTTTTCCAGAGGGAATGTTCTCCAAAAGCATCCGGAATTCTGGAGGTGACTCACCATCCGCAGGATCTCTGGTGCACCATTCACACCTCCCAAAAAGGGAGGGAAGGAATGGTGGGATTGAGAAAGTTTTTCTGGAAATAGTGGATTGCACAGATGAAAAAGATGTGATCCTTAAAAAACCTGATCCGTCCGTTTTTTATTGATTAATCAGACAGGAAAATTCCCAGGATCTGCAGAAGAGCACTTGGAAACAGCTTCTCCAGTGGGTCACTGTGTCCATTGTCCAGCTTGGAGAAGGGAAGGCTCCAGGAGAGCTGGAGAGGGACAAGGGCTGGAGGGACAGGACACAGGGAATGGCTTCCCACTGGGAAAGGGCAGCTTGGGCTGGCATCTTGGGAAGGAATTCCTGCCTGGGAGGGTGGGCAGGGGCTGGGCTGGAATTCCCAGAGCAGCTGGGGCTGCCCCTGGATCCCTGGGAATGCCCAAGGCCAGGCTGGATGGATTTGGATCCACCTGGGACAGTGGGAGGTGTCCCTGCCCTGGCAGGGGTGGGAACGGGATGGGATTTAAGGTCCCTCCCAACCCAACCCATTCCATGACTCCTTGGATTCTACTGGGATAAGCACTGCCCAGTGTGACCCCATTTGTTCTCCACAGTCCAATCCCACTCTCCAGAAGTTTCCCCCCCCCACTCCTGACCTTTCCATTTCTTTCCCTTCCTACGGATTTCTCTCCCTAATTTATTCCCCCCCTGGTTGTTTTCCAGCCGTGTTTATCCAGGGGGAACAGCTCCACCTCTTCCCTGCACCACAAATGAATCAGACACTTTGTTCCCAGGAATGCTCCAGGGAGCAGCAGGACATTATTTTGGGATTGTTTATCCGTCAGATCAGCAGGTCCAGCTGGAAACCCATCCCGATTGTTGGGAGGTTTTTTTTGGGGATTGTTGCTTTTTTATCCCTGCTGGAAACAAGTCTGGTTGTTATTAATCCTCCCCAATCCCAGGATTTCGGCAGGGCTGGGATGGCTCTGTTGCATCCCAGAAATTGTGGGAAGAGGTTGGATCATGGGGATGGAAGTGAGATCCTGGCTCTGAGAGTTTTTAAGTAGCTCAGCTCCTTAAAGCTCCTTGTCCTCCATGGATAAAGTCAATTTTTGGCCTCGATGATCCCAGTGGGAATATTTACTCCAGATATTCCCGCCCACCCGAGTTCAACTTCTCCTCATCCTTCCAAATTCCAGGAAAACAAAGGGAATGTTTATGGTATAATGAAACCTGGAGATAAAAAATAAAGAATTAATTTGGTTTTTATCCTCACAGATTTTTGCCCTCTTTTTCAATTATTTTCTTCTTTCCATTGGCTTTAAATTATCATGGAATTGAAGATTCATGGAAGGGCTCCGGTGGGAAAATCCCATCCAGTTCCATGGGCAGGGGTAATTTCTTCTCTCCCAGGTTTCTCCAAACCCAGTTTTGATGGAGAACCCAAACTTGGGAGACACCAAAATCCCTGTCTGGGCTGCCTTGGTGTCAATCCATCGGGATCTAATCCNGGGATTACGGGCATCTCTGATTCATTGTTTGGAGCTGGTGCAGAGGAATCTGATTTTGGGGATTTAGGAAAATGGCCTCTCCCTGGAGATGGATAGGATGGAGAAGGAAAAGAGGGAGAGAAGGAGAGGAAGGAAGGAGAGGAAGGAAGGAGAGGAAGGAAGGAGAGGAAGGAAGGAAGGAAGGAAGGAAGGAAGGAAGGAAGGAAGGAAGGAAGGAAGGAAGGAAGGAAGGAAGGAAGGAAGGAATTGGGTTGGAGAATGCGGTGTGGAAGCCACTGGGCCCACCAAGACAGTGACCACATTCCAACAATCTCCAAGTTTTTCCACCTTCCAACTCTTTCCATGTTTTCTCATCTTCCTACTATTTCTTTATTTTCCCACCTTCCTTATCTCTCCATGTTTTCCCGCCTTCCAACCATCCCCTTTTTTTCCCAGATTCCCACCATCTCCGTGTTTAACCACGGCTAAAAACTGGATGTTCCCACCCTATTTTTTTTTATGTTTTCCCAGGATTTTTCTTTCCTTGAGTGTCCTTAAAAAGACACCAAAACCCACCTCTCCAGGGAGGATTTAGGACACATTTTCATCCCAAAAATTCTGTGAGAGATGCGGATGGAGAAGGGAAGATGAGGATGGAAAAACAGCTACATCCTCAATTTCCCTTTTCCATAAAATCTGCAAAATCCAGAGGTTTGTGTCCATCCTGGAGTCCTCAAATCCATACAAGTGGCCACTCCCCGGTGCTTCCAGCAGACACATCCCATAATCCCAAAGGAGTTCCAGCTAAAACGAAGCTTTGTCTTGGAAAAAGGGCCCGGACCCGCCGGCTCAGAGCAGTAAATCCCAACACTTAGTTGGAAAAGTCCCTCTCCCACCTCTTCCAAGAAAAACAAACCTTTGGAATGTGCTCGTTTATCATCAGCAATTAGGGATGGGAGCGATCCAAAGGAACGGCTCTCCTGGGAATGAGGGAAGGAGGGAGGCAGGGAAGGCTCTCCCAGAAATGCGAAGCCGGTGGGGCCATGCTGGTCTTGGAGATCCTGCCTGGATTTGGGAGGCTCCGTAGGACCAGGATCTGGCTCTGGAAGGGGCATGGATGGATCCCAAAGCTGCCAGGATTGGGCTTTCCTTGGAGAAATATTCCAAGACCGAAGTTCATGGCATCTCCGACTTCCTCTCCTTTTATTTCTTGGAGTTTGGATGGGATTGAATTCCATCCAGGGAATCGTTAAGGTTGGAAAAACCTCCAAGAACATCAAATCCAAAGGGACAAGGAGAGAGCCTTGGGATGCTCTTCCCTAATTCCACGCGCCAGGCAGGGCCGTGCAATTGGAATTCCCTACAAACCAGCAAATTGAGCTCCAGGATGGAATGGGAGCAGCATTCCCATCCCAGGGCTTTGCAAGCCCCACTTCCCTGTGATGTGGTTTAACAGGGAAGGGTTGGGAATGGCTCCAGGAAAATCCCAGGAATAGAGCAGACGGATACTCTGGATTTCAGCAGTTCCTGAAGGTCCGGCTGGCTCTGTTTTCCTGGAATTGCTGCCACGATTCTCCTGGAAGAGTTTTCCAGCCCCACCGGAGCTCGGGCTCCTCCCTGTCTTCCAGGAAATCTTAGCTGCTCCATGCGGGAACACCTGGAATAACCTGCGGGGTGTGGGAAGGACGTCACACCTCCGAAGTGGGAAGGTGTGGAGAAAGTTCCCGGGAATGGCTTTTCCCATCCTCCATCCCTGCTCCTCCTCCCTTCCCAGCACCTTGGGAATGTCAGGAAAGCTGTCATGGGAGCAAGGCGGGCTTGGAATTCCTTCCCCAGCCTTTTCATGCTGCTGGGAGAGGCTTGACAGCCAGAAAGGAAAAAAAATGTTGGATTTACACCAGGAAAAGTAGGATACACCTTAAAGGGCTCAACACCCACCATTCCAAGAAAACCCCTGGATCAACTCTGCATCCATGAACCCCCCAAGGAATTTTTTCCTCTCATTACAAATCCTGCTCTGTTGCATCTGTGGGATAAATCCCACCAGGAGCGCATCCAGGGCGGAATTCCTCGCCAAGTGCAGCTTCCCA
>JACBWW010002164.1:0-10238 GCA_020086605.1 Lanius collurio | reverse complement strand
CCAGGGATGCCCAGGGTGGGGTGTTGGGGGGTCTGGGCAGGGCCAGGGGTGGGACTCAGGATCCTGGTGGGTCCCATCCAGCTCAGGATACTCTGTGATTCCATGAGATCAGCCAGGGATGTGCTGAATTATCCATCATCCATGCTGGAACTGGTTGTGGGCTCCCCAGGAACCTGACCTGAAAATGGGGATATTTACTCAAATCAAAAGCACTGTGCTCTTCTGGCTTTTCATTTTGTGCCTCGCTGTGCAGCCTTCCAGAATCAATCAGTTTGCAAATCCCAGGGTCATAAAAAGGAGCTCATGGGGATTTCTCAAGTACAGAACAACCTAAGTTTCCTTTTCCTTTGGTTTGTGGGAGAGAGTAGATGCAACGTTCTCATTAATAATGAAGTAAAAAATAAACCTGCTTTAAAATTTGCACTCTGGATTGAAGGATCATTTTAATCAAGGATTTTTTCTTTATTTTGTTGTCAGCCTGGACACTTGATAATTCAGTTGCATAGAGCATATTTTATATACTTCACAAAGTTATATACAGAATATATACACATTATACTGTAATTCTGGGCAGATTGTAAACCTAAATGCCCACCAGAAGTCTATACTCGTGCAGAAAATGGGCAGATTTCACTGAATTCTGCAGATTTGCAGAAATCATGGAATCCTTCAGCTTGGAAAAAACCTCTGAGATGGAGCCCCCCACTAATCCAGCACTGCAGATGGACTGGCTGCAGATGGAGCCTCTGCTGGAAGACGGTGCCTCATCCTGCAGGCTCAGCCCTGGGATGCAGATGTGCTCCCAAGGGCAGCTCAGAGGAAGGCTGCAATGACCAGAGGGTGGAAAAGAAACGATCTAGGAGCACAAAAATGGAAGGAATTTGGTTTGTGTTAAAAAGACGAGGCTGACACAGTAACAGTTTTCCAATAAGGAAAAGGTGGCTGTGGGGTGGAGGAGTGATCCTTGTCTGGAGGAGGGAAAAATGAGCTTCACTGCTGGCACAGAGGAAGAGAAAATGCCTGAGCCAGGGGTCGCACGGGGCTGGGGCACCTGGGGAGCCACGGCATGGGGGATCTTTTAGGGGAAATCAGACAAAAGTTGCCAAGCTCTGCTGTCCCTGCAAAGTCTCAAATCACAGGGCTCTGTCCCTGGTTCACAGTGGAGATATTTAGCATTTGCTGGATGTAAGATAAATTTTTTCCAGCCAGTTTTAGAGCAGATCCTTTCCTTGATGAGCAGCAACGGTGCCAGAACAAGAATTCCTCAGAGGGGGCTCTGTTTGGGGTGGACAGACACAGCCACGTGGAGTTAAGGACTGAGGATTTTTTTCCCCTTTACTACTTTTTAACTTGGCTGGCGATATTTTACCATTTAGGTGACAGTTGGAATAGATGATATTTAACTGAGATTGGTGCAGGTTTTCTGTGCCAGGCCAGTTTGTCAATGGGGCTGATGGCACAGCCACAGGATGTGTGTGGAATGGATCCTTGTGGTCTCTTCCCAACTCGAGCTATTCTCATCCCACACCACCGACCTCCAGGCTCCTTCCCATTCCCCCAGAGGGCCATGGGGATAACAGGAATCCCCCATCCTCTTCGGGCCACTCCTATCCCCTAACTCAGCATCTGTCCTTCAGGGTATGTCACCTTCCAGCCCATCAACAGCCATCCTGAAACACCCCTCGGGCCACAGCCCGTGGTCACACCGGCACCGGAGGAGCCCACGATGACCCACACGGTGCCCACGCACTGGCGGAGCCCCCCGGACGCGGCCGTGCCCAGCGCCCGGCGGACCTGGCTGCCCCAGGAGCCGCTGCGGGGGCTGGCCCTGCACCCCGTGGCCGAGGAGCTGGAGAGCGAGGTGGCCAAGCCAGCCCTGGGCTGTTGTCTGGGGAAAGCGGCCGGAGCCTGCCGGTGTGACTGCGGAGGGAGCGAAGCGGTGAGAGCGGGAGGGAGCCGGGGGGGTTTCACTGCAGTGGGGAAGGGGAGGGCACAAAGTCAAAGGTGTGGTGTAGAGAAAGAGCAGGTGCTCCAGGTTTCTGGGAGTATCAAATCTGCTCCATCTTCAGGAGGTGGTTTTAGTTGTTAATTATGCTTCCCAATCAAAAAGGCTTTTTATTTGGATGGGTTTGGCTTCAATTCCAGTTGCTAAAGTTGGGTTATGCTGTGCTGGGCAGCCAGGCTTGTGCTTCCTTAGGGTGTCCTTGGAGTCTCTTCCTCCTCTTGTTCTTCCTCCTTCTCTGCCTTTTTCTCCCCCTCCTCCCCAAAAGAGAGCACTCCCAGCACCTTTGGTTACATTTCTGACCCTGTATCTCCCCCACCTGAATTTCTCACCATTGTTACCCCTCATTTAAACACTGGTTAACATTTAAATATTTAAGTACTGGGATTTTCCCGTGGAGCTGGGGGCTGCTGAGCACAGCACAGCCAGTATCACTCCAGACCAACATGTTTTATGTTTTTAATTTTTTTTAAAATTATTATATTTATTATTTTTTTAAAAACCCTTTTATTTCCTCTGGAGCCAGCAACAGCCTTTGTCACCTTCCTGCAGCCATGGCTCTGCAAATCCTCTGAAGGCAGAGATTAGAGGTTTGACGCATGGAGTCAAAAGCTGGCTTGCATGTAAATCCCAAGAAGGGGCATTCCTGCTCCTTGCCCTCAGGAACAGATTTGCACAGTGCCCAAAGCTCCCCTTGTTCTCCGTGGGGATTTTGCAAACCCCTTCAAGTTCTGCTACTTGCTCATCTCGTAATTTGACTTTCCCAGAAATGATTGGGGTGGCTCTTAGTGTAAAGCTGGGAAGAACTGGAAATGGCAGCTGCCATTCCCAGCTCCTGGCAGTGCTTTAAGCACTGGGGCCAGGGGAAGAAGTGGGTTTTACTGGTGTTTTATTTTATTTCTCCTTCTGTTCTAAGCAGCTACAAACCGGAGGTGTGGCACTGCCAGGAGGGGCGACAGCGGATCACACCCTGCCAGTGCTGCCTGTCCCAAATGCCATCCTACAGAAAGCCATCTTTGGTAAAACACGGGGAGGGCACGTGCAGCGTCTGAAGAAATGCTGTGACCCTTCTCCCCCATGGGGAAGCCTCAGAAGTGTTGCCCAGTGTCTCCAGCTCGTTTGGGATGGAAAATATCCCTGCTCCTCTCCCTGCAAGGGCGTTTCTTTGGGATGTTGTTGTCCTGGGGATGTGCCCGTGGGCACTGGGAGGGGTTCAGGAACCACCTTGGTTCCCTGCAGCTGTGGGGCCAAGCTCCAGAGGGTGAGGAGAGCTGGGCCTTGGGCTCTGCCCTACCCTGTTGGGGTGGTTACTCATCTCCTAGAAATGAGATGTTTTCCTGAATGACCAAAATCCACACACAGGGCTGTATGGCACCACCACAAAGGTATAAACCCTGTCCTACAAGGGGTGTTCTGTGACCTCCCCACTTGCTCTGGGAGAAGCAGCAGGAGAACTGTGACAGGGGATGTGCTGAGCTCCTCCCTCATGGATCTGACTGCCAAGGGTGGGATCCTTCACTCTGCAGTGGCTCACGGGAATACAGGGAATATTTCAGTTAAAAGGAGAGAGAGTCCATACTTTAGGATGCAGAAGGCAAATTCCTCTCTCCAAAGCTGTCCTTTAGAAAGAGGGAGTTTGGGCTGCTTTTCAGTTTTACCTTGCTAGGTTTTATGTAGTTTTAGACTTCATAAATTTTCTGTTGTGGGAATTTGTTGGATGGGCAGAGCAGATGAGGAAAAAAGGATGGACAGCTTGTTGTTAGACCCTGAATGTGTATTAAGTTGGGAGAGAATTTGAAAGAGCTGTGGATGTGAAAAAAAGAAAGACTAAGAAAATGAAATGGTTCTCCCATGCCACATGGAGACCAACAAAAACCAGCTCAGTTTTCCTTGGGAATCATAAGGAAAAAACAACTCTTTCAGAGAAGATAGCCCATGTGTAAGAGTTAATTTTGCAATTTCAAAAAATTAATCTTTCCTTCCCATACTTTAAGGTTTTATATTCATCCCAGGCTCCTCCACTCTCAGAGTGGTTGGTCTTTAGATGATCAATGTATGTTCTCTGGCAGAAAATGTTCTCTCTTGCCTCCATCCAAAGGGTACACTGGATTCATCCCCTGTGCCACTGACAACGTTGGCATGAACTACATCCTGTCTGTGAAGAGAGCCATGAAGGAATTTGACCGACGCCAGGTAGGTTATAGATTATAGATTACTGAAATAACAATGTGCATAATGCTGGTGCTGATCCACCTGAATTTTCAGTAGTAGGATTAGAACTGGGGTACAATACAAGCGAAATCAGATGCTGTCAGGTAATGTTGAAAAAAACAGGAGCAATTAAATTCTGTAACTTGTTTCCTTGGGACATTAAGGGAGGATAAATGAGTTCATAAAAGGATTAAGTCAATCTACTGAGGGCTGGGTCAAGAGCGGCTGTTAAAAATGTTGCTCTGAGTGCAGAAATACAGGATGCAACTATCTGCACTTCCCGTATGGAATACATCTCCTCTGTCTGGTTGGCAGTGCTGGATGGCTTCCTGTGATATGTCTCCCTTTTAATTGGTTGTAAGGCTTTTTCCTTTCCTAACACAATTTGTCTTAAAGGGATCTCGATCTTCTTTCTCTTCCTTTTGGGAAGGATGCAGAAATATCCCTCCTGAAAAACTGTTGTTCCCTTGCTGTAAGAGCTCCCATACAACGACACATAATCCTCCGGCACGGGAAGATGAGATCCCTCCCTGCCCCCAGGATGGTGTGAGATCCCTGCCTGCAGCGAGATCCCCGGGATGCAGCAGCCTCGCTGCTCCAGTGGCCCAGCTCATTAAAGGCAGGCTGCAGCATCCCAGCGCTTCCTGCTCCCCGGGACCCACTGCCGTGCCTTTGTCCCTGAGCCTATGGGGCTGATGTAGGGAAAACGGCCAAGATTGAGGATCCCCAGCTCAGAGAAATTAGCTGGAAAGAAATGAGTCAGTGGGGAGAGCAGCAGGGCAATGCTGTGCTGTGGATGAAATGTTATTTCCCTGCACTGGCTTCCTTCTCCTTCGCTGCTGCAGTGAATAGGAATTGAAATGGAGCAAACAGAACAAAACCCGGGCATTTATCCCTGAATGTGCTGTTTGCCAAGCCTTTCTGTCCCCGATGCCTTCAGAAATGCCTGCCTTGCCATGAATCAGCCAGAGAGGTGTCTGTCAGAGGAATCCAGGCTCGCAGGGCTCGGCAGCACCGAGGAGCAGCCACGCTGAAGGGAGAATCCCACCACATTTCTAGCTAAGATGGCTTCTGACTTCAAGCCATTAATCTCCTGCCCTAAATCTTTGTTGTCCTCGGTTACAGATGTGCCATGGATCACTGCTCACTGCCTGCAGCAGGCAAAGCAAAAATCCTCTCGAGGAGCCACGGCCTGGGCTCCGTCCCACTCCCAAAGGGCTCCATGCCCTCCATGCTGGGCTCCGTGACCCACATCCCCTCTCCACATCCCTGGCACAGCTGCAGGGACACTTCCAGGGGTTCTGTGGCTGCAGAGCTGTGACACCCACCCTGCTGCCCAGCCCCTTGCCTGCATCTGGCCTTGGAGGGCAGGGAGGCTTCTAGAGATGATTTACACTCTTCCTTCAGTTCATGCTCCCTAAACCTTCCCGTTCCTCCTGGCCTGGGAATTTCAGGCTGTTGCTGCTGGTGACAGTCATGGAAACACAAAGGGTGGCAAACCCAAACACAGGCACAACACAGGAGCAGGCCCAGCTCCAGGGACAGCAGAGCGGGAGCACGAGGCCTTTGGGACTTGGGGATGATTCCCAAGGGAAGAAATCTCTGTGGCCAGGACCGCAGGGATCCCAAGGACAGCACCTGGGCCATGCTGTGGGCATGGAGGATGAGGTGGCAGGGACTGCTGCCAACACCTGCCTGGAGAAAAATTTATGGAGTGGAAAAAGGGATGATGTGATGTAGCTCTTAATTAGAAGAAAGCAGGACTGGAAAGAGAATTGCTTTATGTTGGCTTAAATATTTTATATAATGCAGAGTCAAAGCACATGACTTTGGTAAAAATAGTATGTTTTAAAATAAATTGTTCCGTGTTGTTGTGAGGATTTTTTGTTTTGTTTTCCAGCTTTTGGAGAGAAATCCACCTTATACCTTGGGCACGAGATTTCCCCGGACACACTGGCCAGACACCAAAATTTACAGCCGTGCTGGACTCAAACCTTTCTACTCAGGCTTTGTACCACGTAAGTTCATCAGCTGAGTGAAAACCAAAGTCACTAATGCTAATTACTGGGTTAAGTAGTGCTGTTATGGGCACAGAAGTGAACAATTCCTGAGATGTTCCACACGGGCAGTAGGGTTTTTTTCTGGTCTCTGCCGAGGTGCTGGAGCTGCACCATGCCCAGCATTCCCACTGCCAGCCTCTCCCAGGCCTCACATTTCCAGCCACCACCCCCTGCTGAGGCAGGGGAGGCTCAGTGACATCCCACTTGTCACATGTCAGGAAGGGGATTTGCTCTAAAAGGCTTGAATTCTGATAAAAAGGAAACGGTAGATGATAGGAAAGGGTTGACAAAACACCAAAAAGTGTAGGGAAATGGTATTTGCCATCAGGACAGGTCCCTGCCTGAGCCCTGTGATGTTTTGGGCTGTCTAAAAGGAGAGGTCTGGAGGAATTTTGTGGGTCAGGGGAAGGTGTGTCCATGCACCTGAAAGCATTAATGCACCAGGCCAAAAAAATCTCAACAAATCAGCACCTGATGCACTGCTGTGCTTGGTCACAGCTCAGTAATGTGGGTGGGAATTCGTGGAGCTCAGCTGGGAAGAACTGAACTCACTGCCCGTCCTTACTGCAGTGCAGAGAGGAAAATTGGAGAAGATATAAAATGTGGCAGGATTGAAGGCAGAGTGGGAAAACAACTCTGCTGGCAGGGCTGGGCTGTGGAGAGGCTGAGACCAGAGAGGAGAATGTTGAGTGCAGGTGTGACACTGGGCCTCCTTCCTGCAGACATTCCCACTTCCCTGCCTCTGGAACCACCAGTCAGCACAGTTTTAACTGCTCCAACCAGTCCAGCTCTGGGTGGAGAAAATTAATTAAGGCAGAAAACCTTTAAACAAAAGCAGTTATAATTTAGAACGCTGAACAGAATTTTTTCAGCAGGGAAGCAGCCTGCTCCCCCCTGTCCAGCTCCTCAGTGACAGCTTTGTCACGTGAAGTGACGCTCCACACGTGAACAGGTTCCATTGTAAAAACCCACAGTTAATGCAGGGTTTTCATGAGGCAAGCCTGTGTCAGACACTTGTCAGGTGTTCAGCCCAAAAGCAGAGGCTGCACCAACATCTGATTTTCAAAACCTTTACAGTGAATTTTGCAATCACTGCAGAAGGGCTGTGTGCATGGGACAGCTTTGGTGTCACAGCTGTGCCCAGTGTCCCTGGCACAGGCCAGGGCTGCCCGTGGGCTGTGCAGTGCTGAGGAGCTGCAGGGGAGCAGCAACGCCCAGCGCTGGGTGGCAGCTCCGTGGCACCATTTTGTGCCCAGGCAGCTCAAACCTCCCGTGGCCCCTGCTCAGCTCCTGCCAGGCCAGGCTGCAACGGGCCACACGCAGGGACCTAAATTTAGATACAGCTCAGAGTTAATTCCACCCTCCTCGTTAAACCTGTCCCCCTCCAGCAGTACCTGATTCTAAGGGAGTACCAGGGAATTTCTTCAATCCCTGCAGCAGCAGGAGTGGCAGTGCCACCGTGCCAGCGACAGGGCAGGCATCACCTGGCTGAGGGCAGCAGAGCAGGGGGTGCCATGGACAGGGTGGCAGGGCTCGTGCCAGTCCATTCTTTCTCTCTGCAGACCTGCGGGACCTCTACGGGCTCACGTACGGGGACACCACGCGGGAAGCTTACCGGTGTGAACAGAGGAGACGGGGACTTGCACTGTGAAAACTGCTTTAATGGTGCCTGTACAGCATCGGGAGTGACTTGGAAACAGCAATAATAACACAACACAATCAGAACTTTTGAATGAGAGAGTTCATACAACTTTAAACAAAATTTACAGGTGTTCAACTGCATAGCTTTATTCAGCCTCCTCCTCAGCCTCCTCCTCAAACTCCCCCTCCTCCTCAGCTGTGGCATCCTGGTACTGCTGGTACTCAGAGACCAGGTCGTTCATATTGCTCTCAGCCTCTGTGAACTCCATCTCGTCCATGCCCTCGCCCGTGTACCAGTGCAGGAAAGCCTTTCTGCGGAACATCGCAGTGAACTGCTCAGAAATGCGTTTGAACAGCTCCTGGATGGCCGTGCTGTTGCCAATGAAGGTGGCAGACATTTTGAGGCCGCGAGGTGGAATGTCACAGACTGCTGTTTTAACGTTATTAGGGATCCATTCGACAAAATAGCTGCTATTTTTGTTCTGAACATTTAGCATTTGCTCATCCACCTCTTTCATGGACATGCGGCCCCTGAAGACAGCGGCCACTGTCAGATAGCGGCCGTGACGAGGGTCACACGCCGCCATCATGTTCTTGGCATCGAACATCTGCTGGGTGAGCTCTGGCACGGTTAGAGCCCGGTACTGCTGGCTCCCACGGCTCGTGAGCGGGGCAAAACCAGGCATGAAAAAGTGCAGACGTGGGAAGGGAACCATGTTCACCGCCAGCTTCCGCAGGTCAGCGTTGAGCTGGCCCGGGAACCGCAGGCAGGTGGTGACACCGCTCATGGTGGCCGACACGAGGTGGTTCAGATCACCGTAGGTGGGGGTCGTTAACTTCAGTGTTCTGAAGCAAATGTCGTACAGCGCCTCGTTATCGATACAGTACGTCTCATCCGTGTTCTCCACCAGCTGGTGCACCGACAGCGTGGCGTTGTAGGGCTCTACTACAGTATCTGACACTTTAGGGGAGGGCACCACACTGAAAGTATTCATAATTCGGTCTGGGTACTCCTCACGGATTTTGCTGATGAGAAGGGTACCCATGCCAGAGCCTGTGCCACCACCCAAGGAGTGAGTAAGCTGAAAGCCCTGGAGACAATCACAGCTTTCTGCCTCCTTTCTTACAACATCTAACACAGAATCAACTAATTCAGCACCTTCCGTATAATGGCCCTTTGCCCAGTTGTTTCCTGCTCCGCTCTGACCTGGAAAAGAGCCATTTTCGTATTAGATTACGGTCACTGCTTCCTGCTTATTGCTTGCAAGCAAAGCTTAAGAGCATCAGGCCCTATGAAAGCTTTTATCTTATCGAGCGCAGGGCTGTGGTTTTACACAGGCACCGCTGCAGTGGCTCGGCAGACATAGCGAAAACATTAATTATCAATGATACAGCAGCCACTCCATTTCTCCGGGTGGCACGCACGGAGGCGGTAACGAGAATCGGAAGAGCAACGACCTCTGGTGCCACCTCGGAGCTGCTCCCAGCCGCAATCCCGGTATTCCACGCCAGGATTAGCCCCGTCCGGGCCGGTCCCTCGGAGCATGTGCGGCGGGGCAGCCCCGCAGTGCCCTGCCCATCCCACCCCGCGGCTCCTCCCGCCCCCGCGCACTCACCGAACACGAAGTTGTCTGGCCTGAATATCTGCCCGAAGGGCCCGGAGCGCACCGAGTCCATAGTGCCGGGCTCCAGGTCCACCAGCACGGCGCGGGGCACGTACTTGCCGCCTGCAACACAGGGAGAGCCGTGACTACCGCGCCGGGGGGGCTGGGGGGAGCCTGGGCGGGTGGATCCGGGCCCTACCTGTGGCCTCGTTGTAGTAGACATTGATGCGCTCCAGCTGCAAGTCGCTGTCCCCGTGGTAGGTGCCGGTGGGGTCGATACCATGCTCGTCGCTGATCACCTCCCAGAACTGCCGAAGAGAAGCGCGTCAGCAACGGCCGCGCCGGACCGGGCGCGCTCCCCTCCCGCCCCCGCGCCCTCTTTCCCCGCCTGGACCTTGGCTCCGATCTGGTTCCCGCACTGCCCGGCCTGCAGGTGCACGATCTCTCTCATGATGGCGGCGGCGGCTGCGAGCACTCCAACAGACGCCCTCCTTCACTCAACCGACTCTGGTTGCGTGAGGCAACCGCCAGCCCTTATATAGCAGCGGAATGCGCGCGCAGCCGTCTTCTCCCCGCCCAGACGGCCATTCGCAGCAACGATTGGGTGCTTATAGCGAGGCTCCACAAATGAGAGAATCTGATTGGCTTTGCTGCTGTCACTCAAACCGACGGCTCCTATTCGCCCCGCCCGCCTGTCTGTTGGCTTTACTGTTAGGCAAA
>JACBWW010002163.1:0-10241 GCA_020086605.1 Lanius collurio | reverse complement strand
GTTTGATGAGCAGTATTGAGGTTTCTGGTCATACCTCTTGCTTTCAGCCAAACCCCTGGGAAATAATAGTCATTTTTAAATGGACAGAAATGAGGGAAAAGGGAAAATGACCCCCACTGAAACACATACAGAAGGGCTTTCTTCACACCTCTGAGACATGGCTGCTTGAATTTGGTGGTGTTTTTAATAATTCTTATTCACTGTCCTGCCCCAACAGCATCTGTCGAGTCCACTCTAGTTCTCTGAGATGATCCCATCAATGAAAACATCTATTTTCCCCTTGCAGCCACAGCAGTTTTTTTAGTACAATATTTGCTAAAGTTCAAGCTTTGGGTCTTGTCAGCACTTTTTTAACACATGGTTTTGACAAACCTCATGGTATCCGTGATCTGATTTTCACTGTCATTAACCTGGGAAAGGAGCTTAATCATTTGACTACTGCTAGTTTTGCTCCACTACCTCCATCTTTTCATCCCCAAAAGGGTTTCAGTTGGGGACTGACAGGGCAGATTAGTTCTATATACCATAAACTGAGTGTTTAGATGAGCAGAAAATATAAATAGAGGTGTTGCCAAGACCATGGAGATACAGTTTTGTATCACTTGGGGTCACACAATATTTCATGTGTCACAGATGTCCAAGAACCATAAATTTCTGGGCTGTAAAGGCTGGAAAAATGAAGGTTCACAAACCCTTCTGAACATTTTTGGCCCTAATTCACTGCCACATGCCAAAGCATTGGACCTGCCATGTGCCAGAATTCTGAGACAATAGGATAACTCAAAGCCCCAGGAATCTCACACATCAGGCACCTGGGGGGTCTCTGCGGGGCTGAAGCTCAAGGATTTGCCAAGATTGGTGCTTTGCCAAAATATCCACAGCAAAATGCTGCAGAGAATTATCTAGAGGGAAAGAAAAAACCACAACAAAAACGAAACCCACCCTAAAAACCCAAGTGCACCCCAACTATGATTCACAAAGTGTAAATGTGAGTGTTTTCCATGGGTCTGAGAGGTGAGGGTGAGCAATGGAAGAGCCACGAGGTACAGCTGAGTCCAGGAATGCTCAGAGGATGCTGTAACACAGATCACATTTAATGTCCAAATAGTAGGGGATTAGGGAACAAACCAATCCACCATGGCAACAAGAGAGCTGCTGAAAAGGTTTTAATTAAAAGGTCCAGCTATGTATGCTCATAAGACTTGGAAATTTATTTTAGTACTAGACCTGCATTTTAACCAAAAGGAACCTTTACATCAAGACTAGCGGCCAGCTTCATGCTGCACTTTTCATCAGCCTCACACACACTTTACAGCGAGGAAAGCCCACTGCACACGTGTAAGAGAAATCCCTGGGAGTTTCACAAGGCTCCATTTCTGTTTACTGTTGGTTTTCTAGTAAAACTACAGTTTCCATTTCAGGTACCTCACACTCTAGAGCTTACAGAGCTTCTCTACTTAAACAGTAAAAACATCATGAACTCCCCAGCCCTGGCCATCAGGCAAACAAACAGCCCTAAAGCAGGGCCCTTAATGAATTCAGAGCATCATTCAGAGCAGCAGGAAACAAATAACCTAGTTCAAAGTATGCAAATCTAGTGATTAAAACTTCTGCCTAGGATATATTACCAAAGTGAAAACATGTTTTGTCTTGCACCACAGTAATTTTTAATTCTTTGCCAAGACTTAAAAATCCTTGTTCTCTTTGTTACTGAAGCATAAACTAGAACAGTTTAAACACCAAACCATTCCTACAGTCAACAATACACAGATTCAAACCTTACATGCATGTCTAGGACCTGGCTCAAATATACGCTTGCCTGTACTGTCTCCCTCAGAACCCTACATCAACAACAAGAGTTTACAAAGCAGAAGAACAGTTTCCTCACATACAGCCAGCTGAACATACATAATTTGCTTACTGAAAAAGAGAAGCTGTAATGCTTTACTGAGTTATCCCAATCACACTACAAAGAGCTCGAGACGGGTTTTAAATGCCCCTTCAGAATAAAAAAAATCCTTGAGGTACTGCAACTCAATACTTTGAACAGAGACAGCCAACACCTCCTTCCCTGGGAGAGAAGCACAGATGAACATGAGACAAAGACAACCAGAGATGGCCCGACTGAGCCACTTCTGATCACCCAGTTGCCATCTAACATGGCCTCCTCGCCAGAGCCTGTCTTCCTCACGCTGCTGTCAGGAGAGGAGCTCCGGCTGCCCTGGCCACAGCATCCACACAGAGAGGACACCAAGAATCCTGACCATTCTTTGTAAGGCAGAGATTTCCAATGATGGCTGTTATGTCCACAGCTACCTGGCTCTGCAACTGTCTCCTACTGTTGTCACCAGCTGCAAGTTCTGCCTACTTAGAGGTACACAACTGAAGTCCAAATCACTAAAACAGACCTTTAAAACACAGACAGGTGTTATGCTGCTGTAGTATATGCATTTTTACGAGATTTCAAAGGAGAAGGAGAAACACATGTCAACATGTCAACCCTCGAAGCAGCGCTGGCTCCTGCCCGAGCTGCAGCCGGTGGCATCACGCTATAACGAGAGCCGTGGGACGGCTCTGGGTAACCCACAGCATTGCAGCTCATGAGGCAGATGCTCAGAACAGCCTGCGACTCCTTGACTGAGCGCTGTCTGTGCACGGCATATAGCTGGAGCTCAACCCCTCGCCATGCCCGCACCCCCTGCGGCTCAGGGCTCCTATGGCACGGCACACCCAGCCCAGCCCGCAGCCCCTCGGCGCTTCTCCCACAGCCCCGGGCGCAACCGGGCTGCACCGAGTGCGGAGAGCCGCGGCTGGGGCCGCAACGGGACCAGGGCGGGGCTGGTACAGGCAGGGCCCAGGGAGTGCGGCCGGGCCTCGCCATGGCCGCTGGGACGCTTCCTGCGCCGCTCCGAGGGTCCAGCCCGCCCGCCGCCCGGAAGGGGGGGAAGGGTGGAAAGAGGGGGCGGCCACCCCCACCGTCTCAACAGACCTGGCCCCGCAAAGGAAGCGCCCGCCAGCAGCCACCGGGACACGCCGGGTGGAGGCCGCCCTTCCCCCGGCAGGCGGCTGCCGGGGAGGCCCCGCACGCACAGCGGGTCCGGCAGGGCGGCTCCCGCACAGCGGGCGCTCCGACCAAGGTGAAGGCCTGGGGTCCTTCGGTAGGTGCCAGGCGATGATCGGGGCCAGTCGGTGGTCCCGGGGGTCCCGATGGTCGGGCGAGGGGGCCCCCGTCCCGTCTCCGCCCCCCTCCCCCCCACTCTCACCTCGGACGCTCCGCCGGGCGTTGGCAGCTCACTGCGGGGTCTCCTCAGCGCAGGCACAGGGGCAGTCGAGTGACGTCACCGCGCAGCGCGCCGGCGAAGGGCGTGCCGACTACACGCCCCCTGCCGGCCCGTGCGGCGCCCTGCGGGCAGCGCGTGGCCGCCAGGGGGCGCGCGCGGCCACGGCCTGGCCGACGTGTGGCTCGCCTGCGGCAGCGCCCAAACTCTCCCGAGCTTTTCTTCTTTTATTTTATTTTTCTTTTCTCCCTGGGCCTGAAGCTGAAATAACAAGGGCCAAAGGGCCACCATTCTTCCTGGTGGGACACTCCCAGAGCAGTGGACACTTATGATGGGTTAAATCTCCCTAACCGCCCCATCCTTCAGGAGCAAGAGGCCAGGAAGAAAATCTCCAGGCATGGCCACTTTGAGAAGCAGGAGCAAAAATCTGGCCTGACACTAAAACTCCAGAGGAAATGAAATTTTAAAGGCTGGAAAGAGCTGCAAGTACCAGTGCCAGCAGCCTCAAGTCACCAAACACTGGCTCTGGGGAGCACCTAGAGGGGGTCAAACCCTTGGAGCATCTTTGTGTTGGGCCTCTTAAATGAGCCCTGGTTCATCTGCGTGGCCAGAGATGGAACAAAACCCACTATGCCCCATGTGATGGTGTCAGAAGCAGATCTGTGCCGTCTTCTGCAAATATTGGCAATCCCTGGGGATTTTGGAAAGAGCCTTTGCTTTCTCAATATGCTCACTGCCGTCCTGTAAAGTTGTTATTTTGGTCCGGGGGGTTTCTCCCGGCCCGGGCTGGATGGGGTCAGAGGCTCCGACCCAAGAAGCCGTAGCGAACCCAGAGAGGTGATCCCGTGAGGAACCGTCTCCCAGGGGGTCGTGGCTTCTCTCAGCCTTCGGCCGGGGCTGCCAGCAGAGGATGCCTGGCTCAGCAGGCTGTCAGCTCTTAGTGCAGTGATTTCAGCTCGGCTCTGCAAGGCAAACCCCCCTGGCCAGGCCCGGATAGAGAGAGAGGAGAAGACTCTCTGGTGGTTCCGCAGAAGCAGCTTTATTCCAGCATCTTCCACGAAGGGGTGACCAGAGACGAATTCTCTCCGACTCGGGGCAGAGGGGTCTCTTTTATAGGGGTACAGAGGTGGGCGTACAAGGGTAAGAAACCAATGGGTATCAGGGTATTTTACATACAGTTTCCTAGAGGATCTTGGATCTATCTTTTCTAACTAAAAAGGCTCTTTGTTTCCCCAAGAGGGGCCTGGAGGGAGATAGTGCTACCTCCTTATCTCCAGGCCTCCCTGTCAGGGCAGGGAGCTGTCAGACCCCTACATTTTGAGATGTTGCAGCTGTCTCTATCTAAACAAGGCTTCCTGACAAGACAGGGGTTTGTCAAACCCTACATCTCCCCCGTCTATATTTAATAAAAAGACATCCCCAGCGGTTCTCTTGAAACAGCGTAAAAGACAGGAGAACATAAGTAACACAATAAGAATGACAATGAATATCCACAAGACACCCTTAATCAATGAAGCAATCCATCCCGTTATTCCCCATTGTCCAAAAATTTCATCAACCCAGTCTAGGCTCTTGTCTACTTTTATGTCTTTCACCAGTCCTTCTAGCTTCTGGATGTTCGCATGGATGGATGTAGAGTGCGAAGAAAGGTTGAAGCAGCACATCCCTTCAAAGTCTTGGCAGCCATGTCTATGGGCAAGCAGTAGGTAGTCTATCGCTGCTCGATTTTGGAGGGTTGCCTGTCTGGTGGTCTCCCCGTCTTTCAAAAGATCACTCAAGGCAGCAGATGTTGCATTAGCCTGCTTACTAAGCCAACACCCCAAGTGGTTTATATCGCCAAGGGCTTTTAGTGCAGCTAACCAAGGAGTGAATATGGAAGCCGCAACTCACCCTGCTTTATTCCAGTTGTAAATGTGACTGTCACAGTTTTCATCAAATTCAGTAAAGGATCTCTTTTGGCGTGTTGTTACATTTGTTTGTCTCCAATTGTGTAGTAATGTGATATTCGGGGTGAGGGTAGAAAGCTTGCCAAGGCTACAGGGACCCCCTTGGAGGCGTGCGGGGATCCCGGCCCATACTCTGTCACCGCAGATAAGAAACATCCCCCGCGGCAACTCCTTGGGGTGGAGAGTGGACACAGAGAGACTGTGACTAGTGTAATTGCACTAATCTTGACGATTATAAGCTTTGTTAAATGGTGATATGTCTTTTCTGTATGTGTTTTTTACATGGTCAATTCCTGGCCAATTTTGGCTTTGCTGTTTAAAGTAAAATTTGACACAATATGTTGCTTTGGAAGACCCCAATAGGTTTAATTCTTGGGGCTCATCTCGAGCATTTGGCAGAATCTTTGTCCACTCATCCCAAGTATCTACCGGGTTGGGCTTCTTACCTGTGGTGCAGAGGAGCTCTGTGTTGGTGATGGGCCAGTCATCTGCTATGAAGGGAATTCCCACCAGGCATGTGGAAAGTGGGTTGTCTACGCTACCCATGGACAGGCATAGGTTATCTTGTTTGAGTGTCTTTGCCAGAGTCACCCAAACGTTATGGCTAGGCTGTGGGACAACCCAGCTGAAGGCATGTGGCACGGTGAAGAGCATCCAGGCAGCGGTGAGGACAGTGTCAGCGTGGATGAATTTCATCTTTGGAGAGGGATGGGGCTTCTGAGAGGGAATATAAGCAAAATTTGTTAGCTTTGAGAGGGGAGGGTTTCATGGTTTAGGGAGGTTTGGTAGGGATTGACAGAGGGGAACATTTTAGGGTAAAAGGGTGGTAACATATATATTGGGAATTAACTATTTGATCAGACAGTGCCTAGCCTATGGCTTGGCTCTTGCTGCAGAATCTTGTTCTGCTTTCTGCTTTGTCTGCTGTCGTGTCATGGGATGATCTTTTCTCTGGTTTTTGGTTGTTCGGCGACGTCTCCGTCTCCAAGCAGAACTGGTCTGGTTCTGGGGAGGTCCTGTGTTTGACTCAGGAGAATTCTTGTTGTTGTTTGTGGGAGCAGGACCTAGGTATGGCTTTATGTTTTTTCCTGGAAACCATTTCAGGCATGATGGTAGTTGTACACAGGCATAGCCTCTCCCCCAAGTAATCAATTGGAAAGGCCCAGAGATCTGGTGTGTTTCTGGGTCCTTCACCAGCACTGGTGGTTTCTCTGTCAGCTTGGCTTGAGTTGAATTTGAAAAGTGGCGGAGTACTGGGGGATCTGGCTCTGATGATGTACCATTTAGGAAGTTGATGACATAGAGGGCTTTGCAGAGTCTTTCAACAGGAGACAAAATTTCTGTGTCCCTCCGCTGCTGATTGAGAACTCTTTTAATGGTTTGGTGAGTCCTTTCAACAATGGACTGCCCTGTAGGATTGCCTGGTATACCTGTCTTGTGTTTTACCCCCCATTGGTTGAAGAAATCTTGCAACTTACGGGAGGTGTAGGCAGGTCCATTGTCTGTTTTGATTTCTTCAGGAACTCCCAGGGTGGCAAAGGCTAGGAGAAAGTGTTTGATGACGTGGCTGGCAGTTTCTCCTGCGTGGGCCGATGCAAACACTGCTCCAGAGAAAGTGTCCACTGACACGTGCACATACTTAGATTTCCCAAAAGATGGGAAGTGGGTTACATCAGTTTGCCACAATTGGCAGCTGTTCAGTCCACGGGGGTTAACCCCGGTGCCCATAGATGGTATTTGGTAGTTTTGGCAGTTCGGGCACGTT
Organism: Lanius collurio; assembly: GCA_020086605.1. NCBI lineage: Eukaryota > Metazoa > Chordata > Aves > Passeriformes > Laniidae > Lanius > Lanius collurio. The sequence goes on along the minus strand of JACBWW010002163.1, from coordinate 3,252 downwards.
GCGATGATAGCTTTCGCTTGATCTTTCGAGAGCTTAAACATTCTGATGAGGGCAGGCAAGTTTTGATGAAAAAATGCATGTGACAATTTCGCCTGGGCGAAGATGTCGGGAATGTTTGCAGTCTCTGCTGGCATGGCCAGAGCATCTGCTCTCCTGTTCCCTTCTGCAATGGGGCCTGGGAGGTCAGTGTGTGACCTCACATGCATAACATGGTAAGGTAACTTTCTGTGGGAAATTAAATGAATTAATGTAGAAAGCAACTGGTATAATTTTGGATTGGAAACCTCTTTGAGAAAAGCATGTTCAGCCCTCATAGCTATACCTGCTACGTAAGCTGAGTCTGTAACAAGATTGAAAGGTTCGTCTTTGAATTTTTCAAAGGCTCTGACAACGGCTGCTAGCTCAGCAATCTGTGGAGATCCCTCCACTACTTGGACATCAGATTCCCATTTCTGAGTCTTTGGGTCTTGCCATGTTATGACAGACTTATGAGATGAGCCAGAGCCATCAGTAAAGATGGTCAGAGCTTTGAGAGGAGTCTGACTTTGGACTGATTTTGGGGTCAGATTAAAGGCTGCATCACGATTGAAAAATCTATGTTTTGGCATGTGGATGGAAATTTGGCCTGTATAGCTATCTAGGGCAAACTGGAGGCTCTCATTGGTCTGGAGCAAATGCTTCAGATCTCCAGTGGTCAATGGCAAGTATATGCATGTGAACTCACACCCTGCAAGAGAGCGGAGGCGAGTTCTGCCCTTTTTAATTAAATGTGCCATCATTTCTTGGGGGGTGGTAATTGTCTTTGTAGGTTGATTGCTTGTAAAGACCCATTCAAGTATTAGCAAAGGGTCTCTAAGTTGAGGGTTCCACTGAAAAATCAGTCCGTAGTAACGGGGGCCCTTTCCCAGGACAGCAAACTGGACAGGCAGGCTGGGCTCGACGCGATGGGCTGGGCGTGAAGACAAGGCTTCCTGGACTTTGGTGATGGTCTCTCGAGCTTCTGGCGTGAGAGCGCGTGGAGAGTCCAAGTCTCTGTTGCCACGGAGAAGGTTGAAGAGGGGGTTGAGGTCTTCTGTGGTGACCCCCAGTAGGGGGCGTATCCAATTGATGGACCCGCACAAACTGTGTAAGTCCCTTAGAGTCTTTGGATTGTCTCTGATGGCAAGCTGCTGGGGAACGATGGTTCTCTCACGGATTTGGAGGCCAAGATAAGTCCATGGGCTGGAAAGCTGTATTTTATCTTCACGAATCTCGAACCCTGCTTTTTCTATGGTTTCAATTGTCTTTTTAACAGTTCTGTCCAAGTAAGTTTTTTCTGGTGCACAGATGAGGATGTCATCCATATAGTGGTGGATGATTGCATCTGGGAACAGCTTCCTGATGGGAGACAGGATGTGGGCGACGTACCACTGGCAGATGGTCGGGCTGTTTTTCATGCCTTGTGGGAGGACGAGCCAGTGGTATCTTCTGAGTGGGGCTTCATCATTGATGGAAGGGATGGAGAAAGCAAACCGTGGAGCATCTTGGGGATGGAGAGGAATGCTAAAGAAACAGTCCTTTATGTCTATGATAGCAAGCAACCAGTCTCGAGGCAGCATCGATGGTGAAGGTAGGCCGGTTGGCCTATGTCTTCTATGACTTCATTGATTTTGCGGAGATCTTGGAGCAGTCGCCATCTATTTGTGCCAGGCTTCTTCAGCACGAAGACAGGAGAGTTCCAAGGGCTGGTAGACTCGGTGATGTGGCCTTTGGCAAGTTGTTCTTCTACCAAGGCTTCCAATGCGCGCAGTTTTTCTTTTGAGAGGGGCCACTGTTTTGTCTGTACGGGAGTGTCACTCTTCCAGGTGAGTGGAGGAGTGGATGGCAGCGCGCGTTTCTCAGTGGCCCCAGTCAGAAATTTTGACTGGGGATGGTGAGGGTTGCTCCCCACTGGGATAGAAGGTCTCTGCCCCATAGGGTGATGGGGGCTCTTACCACGAATGGTCGGATGGTAGCTGTCTTGCCCTCGGGTCCTTCGATGACGACGTTTTGTTTGCTCCTCATGGATATTGTTGCTCCACCGATGCCGGAGATCATGCTTTTCACTGGCTCCAGTTCCCAATTCTCGGGCCACTCGGAGCGGGCGATGATGGTCACGTCCGCTCCGGTGTCCAGCATTCCTGGACGGTAGATCCTTTCTCCCTTACAGGACAAACTGAATTCGATGGTTGGTTTGTTTGAGCCCACTATCTCAGTCCACATTGCTGTCGGGTTGAGTGGAACCTGTTCTAGGCGGTTCTGTGGAAGCAAAAAGGCTTGTGCAATGGGTGTTCCCTGTGGGAGAAAAAGAGGACAGTCTGTGCAACAAAGCTGGACAACAATCTCTTGTCCAGAGTACACCGTTTGTATTTCTGGTAATACTAAAATTTGTTCTGGACCATGGAAGGTGTCACCTAGAATGAGAATGTCCCATGGGCCGTTCTGTAGTCCATATTTTCCTGTAGGGATATGATAAAAGCGGTCATCAACAAGGTTAAGTGACAGTGACGTTACCAGCTGGCGTCTGGTCCCCATCGGTAGTGCTCCGTGGGTTGGGTCTTTCTCATGTGTCGTGGGATCGCCTGGGCTGGTGCGCTTTGGTGTCTTCCATCTTTTGCAGGTGGTGCGGAGAGAAGTGGCCTTTGATTTGCTGTCGGAGCACGGGGCCGTACCGTGCTCGTTGGGGAGTTTTTTGAATGTTGCCGTTGTTGCTGCGGTCTCTGCTGCCTTTGGTAGGTGCTGTGATGGTCTTGGGCAGGTGGCCTTTCTGGGCAGTCTTTCATGAAGTGTCCAGGTTCACCGCAGTAGAAGCAACGGGCATTCTCTTTTGAGACTGCCATTGCAAATGCACCTGAAACTCCTTGTGCAATGCCTTTAGCAACTGCTTGGGTCATGGTGTTCTCAGGGGATGTATAGCGTGCACAGGTTTCAACCATTCGTTCAATGGTAAGTTCAGAATCCAGGGATAAACCTCTTAGGATAGCTTTACATTGCTCATTAGCATTCACCATAGCAAGTTTACTTAAAAGTTCTTTTCGTCCTTCTGGACTCTCTATCTGTTTATCTAAACTAATTTTTAAACGATCAACAAACTTAATAAAACTTTCATCAACCGACTGTTTGATGTTAGCAAAGTGTTGTGTAGGAACAGAGTCATCAGGAGTTAAAAACAGTGATGTTTTTGCTGCAGTAGTTATGTCTTGCAGTGCTACTTCAGGTAAGGTGGTAGCTTGG
>JACBWW010002162.1:0-10242 GCA_020086605.1 Lanius collurio | reverse complement strand
TAAATGGATAATTGTTAAATTGGTAATCTGGTCCCTTATTTATAACAAATTCCCCCCTTTCTTTATTTGATCGAACTTGTAGAGTTCGCATCAATTAGCAGTTTCTAGTTCTTCTTGGGGGTAAAAATTCTTTACTTCTTGGTACCTGGTATACATTTGTTTAGCACTCTCATATTTCTGGCTCTTTACCACCATCATTTTCTTCATTTCTGATGTTTGAGTTCCTCCTGGAATGAGTGTACCTGCTTGAATGGCAGAGGCAATTATTCTTATTAGACACGGAAGTAAACATGGTAAGAATATAAGTCCAGCAATTGAGCAAACCGCAATAAATGCTGCTTTTTTCCACCAATTTCCTTTCATAGACCAAAAGTTATCCCACCAGTTAGAATTTATGAGTGGTGTCCACTCTTGGGTTCCTACATATGCCAATTTTCTAATATCTTTTGAAATGTTTCGGATGATCTCACTTTTATCATCAATCTCCAGGCAGCATTCTGAAGTGTTAAACTTCCCACAAATTCCTCCTTCGTCAGCTAGGAGGTAGTCTACTGCCAATCTGATTTGGTACACCATTGTTCTGGTTTGGGATAATTGATCACTGATGTGATCGAAGGCAAGTGATGTGCGGTTTGAGATCAATTCTAGGACTGCCTGGAGTCTGATGATCCGATTTAACATATAAATCGGAGTGCGGTATCCCCAAGATCCATCTTGGGCCCAAGTTGCTGGCCCATAGGTTTTAATTATTTCTTCTGGAGTCCAGATTTTATCTCTCCATTGTTGGGCACTTGTTATGTCAATTGTATTTCTTTTCTTACGATTGTTATTTTTCAGATTGTCATATATAGGAACCCCTAAGTGGGACCCTGATTCTTTAGGTAACAAGAAAAAGGCTGGTTTTATAATGCCTATGGTACAACTGCCCGTCCAGTCTCCTGGGAGTCTGGTGTAAGCTGTATCTCCACATATCCAAAACAAATTTTTAGGGGCTTCCCAGAAGTTACCTGTTTGGGTTGGAAATTTCCAGTATTTTGATAGTTCTTTAATTCCCCAAAAGGGGTTTACTCCCTTGTCAATACATTCATATAAGTCATGTTCTTCACGATAGGTACACCCTTTATCTTTTTCCGCGGTCCAGTAGCGGTTTGGTTCTCTAGGAACCCATTTAATACTTTTCTCCCTTATTATAAGGTACCTTTTACATGCCATTTTCCCTACTAATGTTTTGTATTGCCTACCCTTCCTGGTGATACACTCTTCCCCTATTATTTTTGTTTTTAGACTCCATTGCCCTTCACCTCTTTTCTTTATGATTTCATCCTCCTGTTTAGTTTGTTTCCATTTTAAGATTTCCACAGGATTTAAACTAATCCCTTCCCAAGGCCACATCTCAGACATCTGAGTATCTCCACAGACCCAACAGTTTTTCAAACTTAACCCCTTGCTAACTCTTTCCATTAAGTCTATAAACAGATTTTTCCCTGAAGGTGGTTCTAAATCATCTTTAAATTCTTCTTTTTCCCTTCCTTTCATTCTTATCTCTTTTTCTTTTATTAGATCTTTTTGATCAAGGTTTTGTTCATAACAGAGCCAGGTGTCTCCAACAGGGCATTCTCCAAGCAGTCGCTGCCTATATGAGGCAATATTACGACTGACCCAATAAACTTTCCCGTCTTCTTGACAGGTATTTACTTGAGAGCGATCGACACACTTTGGGTTTATGTTAGTATGGACTCGTAAGAGTGATACGGCATCTTCTCCATCATAGAGTGGGTAATAACATTTAGTGCAAGGCTTGGTTCCGGTTCTTGATGGGTTGTCCTTATTGGATCGCTGTGTCCCAGATGAATGGTTTGGGTCTGTGAGTATGGATACTTTAGTGCCTTCTCCTCGTTGGAGTATTTTATCTCCGCTTATTGTGTTGATAAACTTAACACAATAGTAAGTCCCATCGTCCTCCAGTTGGGCATCTCTGATGCTGATGTTGAAGTTTGTGTCCGATCCTATGGTCAGTCTTGTTACACGAGAAGAGGGATTCCTTTCTATTTGATCGTAGATAGTTTGGTTTTTCTGTCCCCAGCCTTTTAGCCATCTCACGGGACCTGGAGTTGAAGGTCCAGATGTGGTGCAGCTCAAAGTGAGTGTCTCTCCAGTCATCGCTGATATTTCCTTCTGGGGTTGATGCAGCACGAAGTCCAGTCCCTCTCCCGGTGAAGCAAACAGCAACAGGCAGGGCAGGATCCAAACCCACAGGCTGTGGCCACGTGAAGGTCGTTCCATTGGCGTTTGATCCAGCCATCGGGTCTTGGTCCTGCAGTCTCTCCTCTTGCAGATGAGTAGTAGTGAGGCCAGTGCGCCACAGGCCACACTTTCCACAGGGCGGGAGAGCAGGCTGCTCCTTTTCATCTGGAATTCCTTCTTGATGATCTGCAGGGTAACCATGGATGTGCTGGTATTCTCTTCTACCAGGCAGGTGGTCACTGGGGAAGATTCCTTCTCTTGACAGGTGTGTTCTGTTTCAACAAAGTCACAGTGTTTAACATGAGTCATTAGCTTTCTAGTTCTATTCCTTAATGATGGAGGAATGTTAAGAGTCTTTTCCCAATGTTGTCTTTCGCTCTTACTTCCCTATTTAATTTTAACCCTTAGAGAATGCACTGTGGGAGAGTTGAGAGTGCAATTTTTTGCTAGAAACATTACCTCTTACTAGTTTTTTTCTAACTTACAATCTTGATAACCACAATAGTAACACATTTATAACTATACACAAACTTAAAAATAATACAAAATAATTCACTTAATCAGCATAATAAAATTCAGTAGTAACAGCCTTGATGTCATTGAGTTCCAGCGACCATACAGGTTTCAGTCTTTCTTTCTCAGGGTCAATTTTAAGTCCTCTGGTCCCTGGCTCACAGTCCATTCAGGAGTATCGGTGGGATCAGAGTTTTCACTGGGGGGTGGCACAGGTCCTTTCACCCTTGCAATGTGTGTCCAGCCTCGTTCTCGGGTTCTTACTGCAGAGTGGGTAACCAGCAACACCTGAAAGGGTCCTTCAAATTTCGGGGTTAATGGAGCTGCATTCCACGATTTTATTAACACCCAGTCCCCCGGGTTAATACTATGTATGTTAGTATCAAAAGGAGAGGTTTGGGGAAGGTATCCCTTCTTTCTAAGATTTTCTAAGGTGTTAGTGATGGTTTTTAAGTACACTTGAACAGCTTCTTCTCCTTCCAGATAGTCTGTGCAGCTGTAGGGTGTAATTAAAAAGGGGAGTCCAAACATCATCTCATAGGGGGATACTCCTAAATCAGATCGAGGTCTCGTCCTGATGCGCAGTAGTGCCAGAGGTAGACATTTTAGCCAATTCAATTTTGTCTCTTCGATTAGTTTTGTTAATACATTTTTCAGGGTTTTATTCATTCTTTCGACCCTTCCTGAGCTCTGGGGATGCCATGGCGTGTGTAATCTCCATTGCATACCCAGGGCTTCTATAATCAGCTGTAAAGACCGGGCCGTGAAATGTGGACCTCGATCTGAATCTATGTTGTTGACTATCCCATACCTCGGGATGATGTTTTCCAAAATTATTTTGGCTACTGTTTGTGCTGTTTCCTTTTTGGTAGGAAAAGCTTCTACCCAATGGGTCAGGTGATCTACTAGCACGAGTAGATGTTTGTACCCTTGCACAGGGGGCATCTCGGTAAAGTCTACCTGTACACTTTGGAAGGGCCTCAGAGCTAGGTCTCTTCCGCCATGTGCAGTTTTCCTCATTACTTTTTGGTTGACTTTTTGACATGTTGTGCACCCCCGAGTGACTGATTTTGCTATTTCATAGATTCCTATGCAGATGTGTTCTCTTAGGAAGTGGTCACATAATCCTTGGATTCCCCAATGAGTTAGTTTGTGGAGTTCAGTTAACATCTTTCTGGCTAGGGCTTTATTCAGGTATTTTCTCCCATCAGGTGTTAACCATTCTCCTTGTTTCCCTTGGTGTAACCCTAGAGTCTGCATGTGTTTTTGTTCTTCTTGATCAAATGTGGGCTTCCCTTTTTCTTCTTCCTCCCCAGGTGTCTCTCTCAACACCAGGATGTTCACAGGATCCCCTGGTTCCAAAGCTGCTTCCTTAGCTATCTGGTCAGCCAACCGGTTTCCTTGTATTTCTATAGTATTTCCCTTTTGGTGGCCTCTTATGTGCACTATTGCAATTTCTGCTGGTTTTATTAAAGATTTTAAAACTTGTTTAATTAGTTCCTTGTGAACCAAATCTTTTCCTTTTGAGTTCAGGAGGCCTCGTCCTTCCCAGATTTTTCCAAAGGTGTGTGCTATCCCAAATGCGTACTGAGAGTCGGTGTAAATAGTTCCCTGGTCTTTGTCTAATAAATCGAGACCTCTTTTTAAAGCATATATTTCACAGGTCTGGGCTGACCAGGTAGCAGGCAATTTTCCTTTTTCTACTGTGTCCATCACCATCCCATCTATTACTGCATAGCCTGAAATTCTTTTTCCTTCTACCACTCGAGATGACCCATCTGTAAATAATACTCTCCCATAGGGTAGAGGTGTATCATGCAAGTCTTCCCTCACTTTTGTTTGGTAGTCAATCAGTTCTAGGCAATTGTGTTCCAGATCCTCTGGAGGCTCTCCAGTGAGGAATTGTGCTGGATTTAGGCACTTGGAAGTGGCTAGTTCTAAATCCTCAGTTTCCATTAAGTTGATTTCATATCTCAGCAACCTAGAATCAGTCAGCCACTGTGATGTCTTTTGGCTCAGCACGGTTTTAAGGTCATGTGGGGTGTGTACTGTAATTTTTCTTTGCAGAGTTAATTTTTGAGATTCTTCTATTAATACCGCCGCAGCAGCAATTGCCTGCACACAGGTTGGCCATCCTCGAGCTACTGGATCCAGTAGTTTAGACAGGTAGGCCACCGGTTTGTTGTGTCCTCCCCATTTTTGAGTTAATACCCCATATGCAACTCCTCCCTCAGTGTTTACAAACAAATCGAATTTCTTTTTGAGATCAGGTAAACTTAAAACCGGTGCTGAGGCCAATTTTTCTTTCAGGTCTTGCAATTGCTCATCATCCTCTTTAGTCCAATTTATGGATTCAGAGCCCACCAATTTCTCATAGAGAAACTTAACACTTTGGGTATACTGATCTATCCATAACCTACAATAGCCAAATAAGCCTAAAAGTTTTCGGATGTCTCTTTTGGTTTTTGGTGCTGGAATTGCTAGGATGCCTGAAATTCTCTCCGGACTCAATCTTTTGCTCCCTTGCCCTATGATATGACCCAAATATGTAACCTCTGATTCTACAAACTGTAGTTTTTCTCTTGATACCTTCAATCCTTTTTGGCCCAGAAAATTTAGAAGTTGGACACTTGTGATCTTTACTTGTTCTCGTCCCTCCCCTGACACTAATAGATCATCCACATATTGCAGTATTTGTACTCCTGCTTCAGGCACAAAGAGCTCTAGCAACCCCTCCAGGGCTTGACCAAACAAATGTGGACTCTCAGTGTACCCCTGTGGGAGGCGTGTCCACCGAAGTTGTTGCCTCCTCCTCTTATCTGGGTCTTCCCATTCGAAGGCAAACCAATCCCGACACTCTTCTGCTAACGGACATGCCCAAAATGCATCTTTTAAGTCAATGATGGTAAACCATTCATGTCCCTGAGGGATTTGGTTCAGAAGGGTATAGGGATTGGATACTACAGGGTATCGAGAGATAGTTCTCTTATTAACTTCTCTCAAGTCTTGGACTAGTCTGTATTTTCCTTCTGCCTTCTTGACTGCCAAAATAGGGGTGTTGTGGGGAGACATACATGGCTCTAAAATCCCCCCTTTCAGCAACTGTTCAATGATAGGGGCTAGCCCTTTCCTTCCCTCTAGAGAAATTGGATATTGTTTAATCCTAATAGGGTGGGTGCTTTCTTGTATCTCCACTTTAATCGGTGGAATGTCCAGGTACCCACATTTTCCTTTTTCTGCCCATACATCAGGATTAATTTCCTCTATATCTTTTTGGGTCAGTTTCATCATCTGGATCACCATTTTTCCTCCTCGAGGAACAACTCCCACTCCTAACTGGACTTGCAAGTCCCTCCCCAGTAGGCAACTATCCAAATTAGGTAAATAGACAAAATCTGCCCAGCATTGTCGGGAATTACCTCTGATTTCTAACCCTTCAATAACGGAAGCCTTGAATGGTTTTCCCTCTGCTCCTAATATATCACATATCCTTTTACTTATGCTGACTCCGGATGGTACTTTATTTATACTAGATCTCTCTGCCCCAGTATCAACCAGAAATTCAAACTCTTCATTATGGGGACCCACTTCAAAATTTACTAAGGGCTCTTCCAGATGTTCCATTGGGTCCCCCATAATATAGAGCCCTTGACACCCCTAATCCTTAGGGTTATCGCCCCTCAACATTCTTTCCAAAGTCTCTTGCTCTCGGGCACTTGCCTCATCCATTGCCAGTTTTTGACAGTCTTTTTTGAAATGCCCTTTTTCTCCGCAATAGAAACACCGCCTTCGATCAGCTGGGAATTCTGGTCTCCAATTAATGTTCCCATTTATCCTAGGTGTTATTGGATCATCTTTCCTTGGTGGCAGTGCTGGTCCTCCTGCCCCTGCACTTTCTCTTGCAACTGCTACCATTATCCTTGCTTTAGTTTTTGCTTTTTCTTCTTCTCTTCTTAAATACACCTTTAAGGCTTCTTTTAGCAACTCATTTATATTTTTCTCTTGCCAATCTTCTATTTTTTCCAATTTTCTCCGAATGTCTGGCCATGACTTTGTAACAAATTGCACTTTTAATAATACTTGCCCTTCTGGGCTGTCTGGATCTATGTTTGAGTATAGTTGAAAATTTCTCCTTAGTCTATTAAGCCAAATTGCCGGTGTCTCATCTTTTTCTTGGGTCCCATCAAAGGCTAGCTTGGTGTTATTGCCTCGAGGGACAGATTCTTTTATTCCTTTTATTACTAATGACCTAAAATCTTGCATATGCCTCCTGTCCATCTCCCGATTGGGATCCCATCCTGGATCAACAACTGGAATTTTCTGATCTCCTGGTGGACCCAGGCGATTTTCCCTTTCCCAGATTTTAATCCCAGCTGCACGAATCATTCGTACCTCCTCTGGTGAAAATAGGATGTTGAGGATAGAATTTAACTCTCCCCAACTATATATGTTAGGTCCTAAAAATTGGTCTACCTGTTCAGCAATTCCCACTGGATCTTCTACAAGGTTTTTTAATTCCTTTTTTAATCCTCTGACTTCAGATGCAGTTAGCGGTGCATTAACAAACCCAACTCCTCCCACAACTCCGCCCATGGGAACTTCTCTCAGGGGAAAGAGTTTCCCCACTTGTGCAATCTTGGATCTAGTGTAACAGTAAGGGCCATCCTGTAGATTGGGCTCGGAGGGACAGTTGGAAGCTTGATTGGATAGTGGACTTGATTCCCAATGAGAGGGAGGCAGAGGAATAGCACTGGGTAAAGGAGAAGAGACTTGATTTTGAATGGAGGGCGTTGGAGACAATGAGATTGCAGCTGAAGACATAATTGGGGTTGAAGAGGGTAAGGCAGGGTTTGTAGTAGGTGGAGAAATGGGAGCTGAGCTTAAAGGGGATGATGTAGGAATTGAAGATTGAATCAGGGTATCAGAAGAAGGGGGTGGTAAAGGGATAACTGTAGGTGAGGAGACAGGAGTTGGGTGAGTATTCAGAGGAGGGGGTGAATGTATACTAGGTGCAGTAGGAGCTGGGGCTGTAGGTGGCATAACAGGGTAGACAGGAGGTGAAGGAAGGTGATCAAGGGGGTCCCAATTTTTATTAGGTTTCTCTTCTAGTTCCTCTTTGTCTTTCTCTTTCTCTTCTTTTAATTTACAAATCTTTATTCTTTCCTCTTCTTTAGCTACCTTCAGCCAACAGGCTGCATAAGCTAATTGCTCTAAGTCTAAGTTGCTACCTGCTTTCAAATGCTGATTCAGTTGGTTACACATCCATCTGTCTTTGGTTCCACACCATGGCCATCCTCCTTGTAGATCTAATTCTGGCCAAACTTCTGTGCAATAATAAATCATTTTAATTTTATCTAAATCCTTGGTGTTTTCCTGCTCATCCCATTGATTTAACATTTGCCCCAGAGGGCTGTTAGGTGGGACATTTTTATTTCTTTGTCTGTGCTTTACCATTCTCTTACTATACCAATTTCCCATTTTGCCTTTTTCTGATCTCAAAAATTTCAAGCTTAGTTCACTCACACTTTTACCATTCACACTTTTTCACTCTTTCTTAAGCGCTTAGTTCATTCACACCCTTACCATTCACAACTCTCTCACTCCTTCTAAAGCATTCACTTGACACTCACTCAATATAAGTTAATTGAGTCCGTAGACCCGCCTTTGAAGGCCCCCACGGAGGTATCCCTCTACCCCCGATTCGGCCCCTTTCAGACCGCAATCTTCTGGGATGCTGCCTCCCGTCTAGGTCCCCTGCGCCCCAGGAACCCTTCTGGGACCGGCCCCTTCAGATTGTGGTCGTCATATGACCCTTTTACTCCACTAGGGTCCTTCGTCTCGGACCTCCGTACGAGGCAGGACCTCCCCTGGTCAGCCCCCCCCCGGACTGACAATCCTGTTTCCGACCGACTGTCTGCTTTAGCCTTATATTTTAAAAGGAGGCAAGTAAAGCTCGAAACCAACCCTCCTCACTCCTGGAGTTCCACCGACCCCGCCGGCTTGACTGCCCTTCCCCAGAGGGCAGTCTCCTCCGAAGGAGCTTGCGTGCAGTTGAAGCAGCCGTCTCGCCCTGGTCTTGGACTCCCCTACTCCGACACTCAGACACCCCAGGCGTAGCTCGCGCTTAGCTACCCTTCCCAGTCAGGTGCGGCAGTAGGGTAACAGCCCCCCAGAGACCCCTGTTCTCTGGTGACTGCGACAGCTCACCTCCTCAGTGCGTCCGGCCTTCCGCCCGGGGACGAGGGGAACTCTTGGCACTCGGCACCGCAGTGTCTGGGGACACCCTGTATTCTCTCTACCCCGACTCCCTCAGCGCCTTGGGCCGTCGAAGCAGCAACCCAACTTTTGCGCGTGACTCACACCTATCCCCAGCCCTCCACGCGCCCGGAGCCAGCCAGGGTTTGCGAGCCACCCACACCAGGATCCTCCGCTCGCTCGGAGGGGGACCTAAAGTCCCGTTACCTTAGGGGATGCCTCATTCACTCTTCTCCAGTCGCTTCCCACCGTTCCCGGCCGGCCCCCTCGCGGGAGATCCGGAACCGCGGTACTGGGCGGTCCGCACTCACTTTCGGGGGTCCGAGCTGCCGGACCCCCCCACTCACTCACCACTCGCTCACCCCCTCACGACCCGTCACCGCAGGGCTTACCTAAGGTGCTCCTCCACGTCGCTTGGCCCAGGCTGATCCTTCGAGTCCAGTAGCCAGCGTGTCCTTCGAGTCCAAAAGCAGGCGGCCGTCCCGACTTCTGGTCCTCTTCAGGCGTGGCTATCCCGGACGAGACCCCAACTGAAATAAAAAGGGCAGGACTGATGGTCCTTTTTAAGCCTTTATTAAAAAGTGATCAGCTCGGGTGGGGGCTCCGGCCAGCTTCGTTGCCCCCAGCTTCGGCGAGGAGGAGGAGGATCTTCGGCTCTATCACTCCCTGTGATAGAGCCGGGCCTTCAAGCGTTCCTCACGAGGCGTGGCTGTATACCCAAGGGTATACGAAGGCAATGGTGGTAATTAGCTGTCCTCAGGGCAGTGCCTTCAACAGACCTTTTTGTTACGGTGACTTTTTGGGGAACTCAAAAGCTGGCCAGGTAGTAATTGCCTATCGAGTAGCCTGGTTCATTTTTCTTAAAAGTTTGTTGGCTCGTTTTAAATTATGATTTTAGGGGTTTTTTTACTCCCAAGGGTCTTTGCAGCTCTAGTTTGCATATTCAGCCCCTTTTCTTCCCTTTTTTTTTTCTTCTGTCTTTTCCTTATCTACTATCCTCCAGGCAGGTCAGCTCCTAAAGGGACAAGAGTGATACATTCCTGCATACCAATGTGAGGTCTGATAAGGAGCTGGTTTCTCCACAACGAAGTGTGGGTTTCTTTCTTAAACTACAAGAGAAATCCTAATAAAGCTACAACAAAGCACAAAATTACATTCAAACAAAGCTACAATGTAAAAAAAATAAATGGATAATTGTTAAATTGGTAATCTGGTCCCTTATTTATAACA
>JACBWW010002160.1:0-10247 GCA_020086605.1 Lanius collurio | reverse complement strand
ACTTTCTGTTGTTTATTACCTTTGTACATTTTAATGATAATTTTGCCTCAACAGTAGCTTGCAGCCTGTGGTGTGGACAGGAGCATATATGGGCAGTAGGAAGGCCTGCCTTTGTTATTAACATTTTAGTAATTTAAAGATTGCTGATCCATATTTATAATCTGCAAAGTATCTCATGCTTGAATTAAAGTTCACTCTATAATACACGTTTTTATTTGGTACTTATATTTTTCTCTATATCCAAATATATGTATATATATATATATATGTATATCTGTATATGTCTGCATATCCAAAACTCTAAAATATTATTTTTCCATTCATATATACACTTAATTTAAATTTCATCATCAGACAGCTGGTGAAGATTACAGCCACAGTAGTGTAAGACAGATGGCAGATTTTTCAAGAGAAATCTTGTCTGCTTTAGGCATCCAATTGAATTGTTTGTTTTCACATCTATTCAACGTTGCAGGATTCCCTTGGGAGCAATGAGAACATTGGGCATGGCAATATTTCGCATATGCAAGTTGAATATCTTTTATCCTGAATACTCTAGAAACATTTCCTATAGTTTTTATTTGCCATAAAAAGTGATATGTGTGTAATTATATGTGTAAACACAAGTTTCCTCAAGGAAACTGTTATTTAATGTCATCTACAAAACAAAATTAATGAAAGAATGAAGGAACTTTTTAAAAAAGGTGTTTCATCATGAAAAAAATTAAATATCCCTGTTCTATATCTAAAATTGATTAAATACTGTTCAATGACACAAATATAATTTGTAGTCATAAACAGAAGCAAATCCAAACTCAGTGTCATACTATAGAAACTGACCAGAAAGAGAGCATCTGTATCTTCTCCTACTAGTAAACTGATACCATTTTCTGCCTTGAGTTTCTATATTTAAAGATATTTTAAGTAGCAGGGTACATGGAGCTGTTTTCTTATTTGTGCAGGCCTCTCCAAGGAGAAATGTGACTGTGGAGTGCTCTGTGTCATTTCCTTTCAAGCCAACAAAGAGACTGACTCCAGCAAACAGGAGAACTTAGCAGTCAGTTCTCTTGAAAAAGTAGTAGAGATCAGAGAATACGCTTTTAAATTGGATCAGAAAGTATAACAACAGCAGAATACTATTACTTTAGAAAGTAATAATTGGCCCACAATGTAAATCCTTAGAACAGAATATTTAACCTGTATAATATTTCATTTAATATAACTTTTGATCCATTCTGAAGTTACAATTAGAGAAAACATCCAGTAAAGTTGGTTCTTGGTAAAAGAGGACACAGTCTATCACTTCCCTAGAATATTAGCAGCACAAATAATTTTATGCTTCTCTATACAGAGCTTTGATAACATTTCAGTATTTCTTCAAAATGTAAATGTGATTTTAAGTTCTTAATCAACATTCGTTATTAAACTACTGTTTTGTACATTTTTTACATAATAAGAATGTTAGGATAAGTGTCTCATTTAAAGATAACCATTCAAATTGATCTAAATCTTACTTGCAAAAATCAGATCTGTGATCTCGTGTGTGAACTGTCTGCAACCGCTTTACAGGTATTCATGCTGGTTCAGAGTATATGCAAATTTAGAGAGCAGTGCATTATTATCAAAACTTTGTTTTCTAAGAAATAGAGATAAATTCTAATATGAGCCAATAGAAGGAGTAGAAAGTCCATAGTCCTGGATGCAAACCTTATTAATACCACAGACTACCCTTTTCTAGGCTTGAAAAATAAATTTAATGAACAGCAGAAGTAAGAGAGCCTGCTTAGCGGCAGACTGGGGTCTTGTGGCTGATTGACTTCGGTGTCAGAAGCAGCATGTTCTCAAAATTAATCTTTTAAATGAAGTTGCAACATCCATAAATGTGCTATTCCGTGTGTGTTCTTTGGATGCAGAGTTCACAGTTAGCCTGGTTAGGGAAGCTGCAAATATAATTTTTCTCCCTTTCATACCTGCCTTGCAGAATTTATAATCAATAAATACTGAACCTTTGACTTTCCTAATCTTTAGAGTTTCTTCCTTTAATTGGTCAATTTCTTCCAAAGTCATAATGAAAAAGAACTCGTTTTGTCCTTAGGACTTTAACATAGGCAGACTAAACATATTGAGGTATTTGTGGTAGCATGATATTTAATCTTTCAGCCTAAGACCCTTTTTTTTCTAGCTGAAAGTTTATATCTGATAATGTTAATTGAAAAAGTTTTATTTAAATGATTCGTTTTTACTTTTATTAATGAAACTGTTCTTCATCTCAAAATACAAAATTTCATTCATGGAAAATATTCCAAGAAAAAAACA
Organism: Lanius collurio; assembly: GCA_020086605.1. Classification (NCBI taxonomy): domain Eukaryota; kingdom Metazoa; phylum Chordata; class Aves; order Passeriformes; family Laniidae; genus Lanius; species Lanius collurio. The sequence goes on along the minus strand of JACBWW010002160.1, from coordinate 7,931 downwards.
TAAAATCCAAGGTTTCCATAATTGCCAAAAAAACCCACTATAGAGTTATTTAGAAATATGTCGTTTAAGTTGAATCCTTTATACATGTTTGAAAACTTTTTCTTGTAAAATTAATTTTTTTCTTTTAAAATTATGTTTCAAGGGAGGAATATCTGTTTAATTACACCTGTAGACTGTCTTCAACTCTTGCTGTTATTTCAGGACAGGTTTATTAAACCTACCTTTCAGCTGCCTCCTTTACTTCAGATGATACAGCACATACTAAAAAAATTATTTAATTAATTTTAAAATTAATTGGGACTATGTGGACATTTTGGTGAGGATAATTACAACTGACACATCTTTCTAATCTGATTTACCATGCTAATGAAAAGGCTGATTCTAAGGAAAAGGTAAAAAATACATGTCTTGAGGAGCAAGGAGACCCAGTTTCAAAGAGTGACCAGCTTAATCCCCAATGGAGTAACCTTCTGAGCATCAGAGTTTTGTGTAATTTTTTTTTCTGTACTTTGTACCAGTACTTTGTTCTAGGGAAAAATTTTGTCTGGAGCTAAATTTAGCAGAGAAGAATCCAGGTTCCCACATTGTAGGGACTTTAAAATAAATTTGTTCTGAGTATCTATAACAAATGATATTCTGCTGAAGAGCTGACATCTGTAGTTTAAGAAAAAGTTCAGTTCTCTGGTAGTTAGGTTTTTTAAAATCCCTATTTTAATGCAATTATTCTATCATTTGGCTGTTGAATGTCTCCTCCTCCTCTTTTTCTTCATTTGGTTTGGCCCTTATTTCAAATCTACAGCAAAAACATATTTTGCACGTCCAAATCCATTAGGTTGCCTGGATCATTGTCTGTTGTTTGGCTTTCGTTTTGTTTGTTTTTTCATTTCTGTAAAAATGTTTATTATGTTATGTAAGAAATGACTAATAGATGCCCATATAAAAAATTAATAGCTTTCATAAGATCTTGTTGTTGTTTCGTATTCTGAGAGCTTGATGTGCTTGATGTGTGAACAAATCTATTCCAAACTCCCTTTAAACTGCCTAACCACCCTGTGCACACATGCTTACACATTTATTTGTGAAGTTTCGCCTGTAAAATTAATTTTGTAGTTTATAGAATTTTAACTGTGTGGATAACTGATTGTTCTCTAGTGGTGTGCCTGAATCACAAGTATCTGTGTAATTTATTTGATTTTGGTTTTGAAAACTAACTGCTGGGGCTGGTTTGGAAATGTGGCGTTGTAACTGCCATAGTGAGGGACACTGTGTTCTGCTGTGAGGGTTGAAGAAATTGTATGCAGACTTAGTAGGGTGAACTACAGTTATAACTTTCAGCAGTGTCCCAGAAAGAGGTTGAGTGTTACAAAATCAAAAAGAACAAAGAGATATCCAAGAATAGCTTTTGATTGCATTGAGGCAAAATACCTTTTCATCTCAACAAACTCTGTGTCTAACATTTTAATCACAGTCTTTCACAAGGGCTAGTACTAGTTAAAATGTTACTTATTTCCTGCAAGAAAAGCTTGCTTGATATTATATTGAAGCCCTTTTTTTGTGTGTGTATTTTTAGGGTACCTCACCACTGTTTCTTGTAACTTGTTTATGATGCTTCATTGGAGCTTTTGAAGCACCGTTCTGAGCTAACTTGACATTGTTGAATGTATTTAATCAGAATCTTCTCCACTCCCCAAAAAACTACTAAAAGATTCCATTATTATAAAAGTATATGCCATTGTAGTTTGATGATAAAGAAATTAAACCACTGAAAATAGAGAAATGCTAGTATTAGGGTGTCAATATACAAATCATAAAACCCCAAAGACATACTTGGATGCGGTTTTTATGAATAATAGGGTTAAAGATTGGAAATTTCAACACTGAAAAAGAAAATATTGGTTTTGCATTTTTGTATTTAAATCACACCTCAAGCAGTACAGTTTTAAAAATGATAATAGGTTGCAAGCATCTGTAGGTTATTTTCTTTCGTTTATTTGTGTAGGATTAGGTCAAATATATGGTGAATGAAACAGATCAGGTAATAGAAAGTTGCAAACTACTTGCAATGGTAGAGAAATAAAAAGATTGTTACTCCAGTTTGTGTAATTTAGAGGGAAGAATAGAAAAACAGGAAATGGCAGGGTTTTTTTTGTGGAATGGTAATTACATTTTCAGTGGGAAGAACTGGAAAAAAGATTTCTATGAATCCTTGGTGGGATCAGATGGTCAGCTGATTTGATCATTGCAGTGCCACTGAACTAATTTAAAGAATATGAGTCTTACTTATTTTTAATTTTCTTGAAGCAAATAATTAACATGACACAAACCTGAATGAACCAATCCCTTTTCTGGATAGGAAATCCACACTTATCTTGGGTAGATAGCGGTAACTGTGTGTTGTAATAAGCTTTCCTTCTTTTTGTCATTCAGACTTTTGTCCTGCACCTGTTTTTTTTTTTTTTTTTTTTTTTTTAAATGTAAACAATTTAGATAAAATTAGGATGGGTTTTCACAGTAAATCAGAGTGTGTGAGAAGTTAAAATAACTTTATTTTCAATGCACAGTAACTTTCTTCTATAATATGCTTGCAATTGTTTTTTCACTATTTCTATTTCACTAGTAAAGACTTTCTATTTCACTACCGTAAGGACTAAATCTGACTTTGTCGAGGCAAAACCTGGATCTTTTTCTAAGGAAGTGGGCCCCCTCTACTGTTAAACAGGAGTAAATGCTGTTGCATGCGGGTTTTGTAAAGTTAGTGCAAATACGAAGATGACATAGGATAGTTGAGAAAAATGCAGTAAATTAAAGTCTCTGATTTTTTTTTTTCCTTCAAAATGCAACATGAGATTCTATGTAAAGATGAGGCATGGTATTTTCATTTTATGCATGTGGTCATAATCTGTAGAATCTCAGGAAAAATGTAAGAAAGTATACAGGACTTGGTGACTTGTCAGATCGATAACTCCCACATTTTGGTTTCACAGCTTCAGGCCACTTTTATTTTTCGTCTATACTTCTGCCTGTGACACTTCACTCAGGCTTCAAGAATTTTTTTTTTGTATTTGTGTGTGTGTGTGTGTGTGTGTGTGTGTATGTGTGTGTAAATCTGTATCTGAATAATATTCCTTTTGCAATAAAATTAACCTTTAAAAAATAAATTTGATTGCAGCACTGAGAGTCTGGGAGTCATATTTTTACACTGGTAAAAAATTTTTCTGAAAAAAATGTCGAATTTTATTTCCTGGTGCTGGTAAAGAAAAGGGATGCATCAACTATAAGTTACTTACCTAATTACTGACAAAGAATATACAGAAATTGCACTGTTGAAGACTGCCTTCTCTGGAATTTTTTGATAGTTGTTTTAAGAACAGCAATATGGTTGATTCTTGTTTTTCTTTCAATTAATGAGAATGTTAAAAGTTCTTTCATCAGAACTAATAAAAGGACTTCTTAAGACATGTTTTAACACTATAAAGGCAGTTTCCTTATCTCTGCATGAGTTTTCATATCCTGTAAAGATAACCTAGCTGTATGTATTTGAAGTCCTTTGAAAGATTCAGATTTTATTTTAAAATATAAACAAGTATTTATGGAAGGCAGTCTTTGTCATATGCAAAGAGAAAGATTTCTTTCGTCCATTTGTTGGCTCCTTTAAGTATGAAAACATTGGAACTCATTGAAAAAGGTTAGGAAAGACATTTTTACTGTAGTATGTGCCCCATTAATACAAGTAAGAAATGGAATTTTCTTAATTGTAGTCTGAGACAAACTAACTGAATATCTGCTCCCTTTACCACAGAAGAATGGGATTTGGATTATCATCCATTTAGTACAGTTGAAAATAGGAACTACATAAGAATCTGAGGCAATGTTGTAAGAAGCGTATTTAAGAGAATTTTATATTATATTTCTGTATTCTTAAAGAGGTTCCAAAGGTGAGACTTCTCGCCTGCTGTGCAGAGTTCTTAGTATGGCATTTCTGGGAGGGATAAATGGATTTTTAAAATGCTTTATCTTCAAGTGATACTTTAAAAAGAATATAACATTGTCATTAGAAATCTCTGTGTTTCCTTGAGATTGTTTGCATTACTGTCATTTTTTAGCCCAAACTTGTTCTATACAAGTGGAGATAGAAGGGTTTTCTCACTTGAAATAACTTTATTTCATATACAATATTGATCCAGATTCACTCATAAATCTACTCAGTCCATTCAGAATTGAAGATGACTGAAAATGAGCAAATTGATAAGAGATGGGATTTGCAATAACTGCTATTGGGAGTCATCACTATAAATTTTCATCAGAGTCCCCAATTTCCCTTTCCATCATTACAAAAATCTGCATATTCTTATATTCCTTTTACTCTCTTGGTACTTCAGTTTATCTAATCTTTCAGGCTTGTAATAAAGATTTTTTTGTCAAAACTGTGCTCTGAATATCGTCCACTTTCTTTACAAGTTTCTAAGTTCCTTACTCTCACTTTCTGATCCACAGGCAAACCTTATGCTTATTCTGATGTCTTCAGTTATCTATTGTTTTGGTTTGGTTTCCTTATTTTTTTTCCCTCTGCTGTAATACGCAGAACACTATTATTAAAAAAGTCTGCTTTTATTGTTCAACTGAGGTTTTTCCTTGTGTTCCTAAACATTTTGAATTGAATAAAATTGTTCACCCTGATTTTTCCACTCCACATGAAATTAAAACTCAAATTGCTCATCTTCAAATTTGTGTAGTTTCCATTTCAGAAATTCTTTTCTGCTAGCTTTTTCCTCTTGCATGTTACTGTGGCTTTTAACTATTAAATGGTGAGCATTATATCGCTCTCCCTTCTTTGGAACAGTTGTTTGTGGAGAGGTCAATGGTTCATCAAACCCAGCATTTCTTTTTTGACTGTGACTTTCTCCATAGGCAAGTTTCTAAGAAAAAATCTTTTAAGAAAAAAGTGTAAGAAGAGTAGAAGAATATTTGATAAGCCTACTTAAGACTTTTTTATCTCCCAGCCATTTTCATCTGAGTCTTCTATGCAGGATGTGGGTCCTATTGAGTTAACAGCATGAAATGGATTTCTTTTCCACAAACTTGTTTAGTGTGCCTTTCAGCTCAAAGAAGTTTCTGTTATCTATTGCCTCTCTTCACAAGGAGTTCCAGAGTTCAACTGCTTGTTACATAAAGAGCCAAATTGTATATCATTGAACTTCATCCCCACTAGCTTCCTGTCATGCCCATCCCCAAATCAGGAAACAGAACAAAATATTTAGCCTATCCCCTTTCCTTGGATATAATCCTGTAGATGGGTTTACCTCTCCTGTGTTTGCTTTCATTCTGATTTTCTTTATGTATTTGCAGTGTATTATCATGGGCTTCACCTAATTATGGAAACTTGTATTAATTTTGAAAAATTCTCTGGTCCATAGTAGTGAATGAGAAGACCACATACAGACTCAGAGAGTCCCATAGGTTAGAAGAGACTTCCTGAGATCTCTAGCCAGCTGCTTGCTAGCTAGGGCATGTTCCTCAGGCAGTGCCCACTTGGGTTTTGAGCATCTCCATGGGTAGAGTTTCCACAGCCTCTTGGGACAGCATGTTCCAATGTTCAGCCATCCTTGTGGGAATTTTTTTTTACACATCCAGTTAGACTATAACATGTTCCTACTTGTATCTGCTGCCACTTGTCCTATATCCATGTGATTCTGTGGTAAGTCTCACTCCCTCTTCTCTACACCTTCTTATTAAGTGGCTGCAGGCAGTGCTGAGGTCTCTACTTGGTATTCTTTTCTTAAGAATGAACAAAACCACATTTCTTAGTCTTGCCTTTGAGTCATTCTCTGGACTTGCTCCAGTATGTCAGTGCCTTTCTTGCATATAGAAGCCCAAAAGGTAGCATGGTATTCTCCACGTGGTCTCAAGATGGTGAAAATCGCTTCCTTCAATATGCTCAGAACGATTTTGTTAATACTGATGAATGTGTGGCCTTCATTACTGCAAGGGCAGGCTCTGGAAGCTTATTAGCTTACTACACAACTTCCTGTACCTACGGCGTGGGGTTATCTCATTCCAGCTACAACATTTTTTTTGCTTAATTGTTATTGAACTCCTTGATGTTCCTGTGGGTCAAAATATTTTTATGTCCCAAATAGTAGCCTTGCCTTCCAATTATCAACAATCCCCAGTCTGATGTTGTCGCAACTGCAGCTCTCTGTTGCAGATGCAGAAAACTCATATTTAATAGCAGCCTGGAGATATAGGTTAAAAATAGAAATTCAGATTTGTCAGTTTTTAAGACTGAATGTGTCTCAACAAAGAAAACTTTTATTATTTGTTAAAAAGGATAGTCAAACTCTTATGGTGAACATCACTGAATAGCAACAAAGTGCAAGGGAGTACCTTCTTGCTACGATCAGTGCAAACAATGATTAAAAAAAAAGTCAAGAAGGTGTTGCTAATGAGTGTTAGGGAGGTTTCAGGTAGTGTGTTTTTTCCTTTCTCTCTGGGTTCCTGTGTGCCCTACATACATACATCATCCTGCCTCTGCAGTGACCGTGTTTGCCATACAGTGTATATTTACAGTGCACTCAGAGGAGGTCAGCTAGAAGCAGATTTTACAGTTTCAGCCCAGTGCCCACCACTATGCCTCTCACACAGCTGAGCTGTCATTCCAGCCATCCTCCAGTCACTTTAACAGGGTGTGTACAAGAAATTATACCCTTGAAGATTTCAATTTCAAGTTTAAAAAAGCTTAAAAAAGGTTTAAGAAGTTTAAAAAAACTAAGTTCTATGAACTGATTAGCATCCTGTGAGGAAAAGAATTGCTGGCTGAAGACATTCCATGCTTCCCATGGCACACGTTTAACTCTCCTTGAAATGTACAAACTTCGCTCCTTCAGGTGGAAGGCACGGATCAAACTGTTTTTACTGACCAGTGATTACAAGCAGATACAGTTCAACTGAGGTGAATTATCACTGGTTATGCTAGTGAGGTACTTGAATTCACTACATTTGATTAAGGCTCTGCACTTTCCTTGAATTTGGGATGATCTTGCCAACTCTTGGGTGTAATTTTACTCTCTTCTAGAATTTCATTTGATTCAATAAATGTGGTATTTTCTTCCCTACCACTCTTACTCAAGATACACTAAACAAAACCTGCCATTTTTAATTTCTGACTTGCTTACTCCACTTTAAAACCTGGATCACATTTTAAATCAAGTCCAGAGTTTCTGTTGTTCCATTATATAGGACTTGCAGCTGTGCCTCCCCTTATTTGTTATAATTCAGGTTATAATTTCATATAATAGCTATGTTCAGAATGCAAAAATTAAGAGGAAAAATGGCAGCTGCAGCATGTAAAATTGGAATAGCACTGTTGTGGTTTAATGCCAGCTGGCAACTAAGCATCCTACAGCTTCTCAGTCTCTCCCCCATCCCATGAGCAGGATGGAGGAGAAAATTGGAAAAGTAAAGGTGAGAAAACTTGTGAATTGAGATAAAGAGAATTTAATGGCACAGAAAAAAAAGTAAATAATAATGATAATAATAATTATAGAAGAGTTGGAATACACAAAACCAGTGATGCCCAGTGCTGTTGCTCATCACTCGCTGATTGATGCCCAGACACTTTCCAAGCAGTGGCCTCCAGCCAGCTTTCCTGCTAGTTCATGTACTAAGCATGATGTCATGTAGTATGACCTCTTGGCCACTTTAGGTCAGCTGACCTGGCTGTGTCCCCTCATGACTTCTTGCGTGTCTCTAGCGTTCTTGTTGTCTGGGCATGAGAAGCTGGGAAGTCTTTGACTTAGAATAAACACTACTTAGCAGCAATTAAAGCCATCAGTGTATTATCAACATTAGTCTCATTTTAAATCAAAAACAGAGCACTGTGCAGCTAGTGCAAAGAAAATTAACTCTATCCTGCCGCGGCCGGAAGCGGGGGG
>JACBWW010002159.1:0-10253 GCA_020086605.1 Lanius collurio | reverse complement strand
ATCCAGGAGAATGCAAAGAAATATTTGGTCTTGCAGCACTCTGCCATGGGGTCATGGATCAGAAAGTAAAAGGGCCAGAAAGCCCAAAAATGGGCCACGCCCAGAGTCAGGCCTAACCCTAATTTAGGCCTGACTCTGAGCTCAGTGCTGAGTCTCTTTTTGGCAGATGGGCTGAGCTGAGGGATTTCCTCTGCCAACGAGCTGCTCACAAACTCTGCTTTTCAGTAGTCGGAGTCAGGATTGGGAAAGTTGTTTATTATTCAACCATCTCTTCCAAAGCAAGGGAAATTGTTTATAAGAAGCTTCAAAAGCCTCTGTCACAGCTATCAAGGCTCTACACTCTGTGCCTTTGCCAAGTCAAATTAGGTTATTTTACTTGATATTAAGTTTGACAAGCAAAGAGCCTGTGAAAACCAGAATCCCAACTGGGCGTGCCTCCCACAGCTCACTCCAGTTTTGAGGGCTAAAATTCCTCCAGTAGCCCCATTCTCCACTCTCATATTTCTGTCTGTATTTATCTTGTCTGGAAATTCCCCTCACTGTGTCCTAGACATCTTCTAATATTGAGATTCTCCAAGAATGGGACCAACTTTGTTTTGGCAAACCGGTCTCACCACACAGGGATGTCTCTGTGGGCTTTGGTTTCCATTTACCTCCACAGATGATAAATTTATTATCATGCTAATTTGCAGGTCCACTGAGTGTATCAGACTTGTGGGCTCCTCCATCCTATAAAAATACCCTTTTGTTGCATCATTTCCTGGCAGGGATTGCACCAAGACAATTTGGGTATTAACAGCCATAGATAACGAGGCAGAATATTAATAACACATTGTGTTTTTAGAAAGCAGGACAAGCTCTTTGAGAACAGAGGGAACGTGGAAGATTTCTCTTCTCACTGCCTTCCACTAATTTGCTTTGGCCATGTTGAAAATATCATCAGGCCTTTGAGACCCACAATGCTCCAAAATCCACTGAACTATTTAATCAAGTCGTACTTTACTGAATAAGGCTGGGAATGTTGGCCTAAATGTTTCCCAAAGTCACTGCCATGGATCTCCCCCATCATTTTGGGAGCCCAGCTTTGGGACAGCTCCATCACTGCCTGGTTTAGCACTCTTGTTTCAGTGTTTGTGCTTCCAATTGATGTGGCCACCAAAACTGAAGCAGAATTTAAATATATTCTCCAACAAATTGAAATACAGATCCACATTATCACAGAAACATGAAATAATTGAATTATAGTGCAGCCTGGGTTGGAAGGGATTTTAGAGATCACCTGGATGAATCCCCCTGCCCTGAGTCACTCCATGAAGAGAGAATATTTGCCCCTTCTCTGACAATGCCTCGTGCTCCAGGAAGATTTGTTGGCAGTGGGAAAAGGAGCTCCAAAGGGGCTGGTGCAGCTGTGTGGGAGGTGTTATCCTGATCTTTCCATGCCCTTTTCTGGCTGCAGCCCAGCAGAGCCATTCCCACAAGGCTGGGATGAAGCAGCCTGAGGGATCCTTGACTTTTCCAAGCCATCAGAGGGTCAGGGATGTCTCACCCCCAAAAAAGGGTGATCCCACCGCTGCATTCCGGGCAAATTGCACCAGGCTGGCACTGAGTGCCTGTATCACATCACAAACCCCCAAATAAGAGCTCTTTCCTTGCCATGGAGGGGGAAATGAAGGAGAAACACTGCAGGAGAAAACCTGTGCTAAGTAGGAGCAGTTTTATAGGGGAGCAGTGGGTCAGGGTGTGTAAATTTGGCTGTCACACTCAGGTACAATTTAGGTCCACATAAAAAGTCTGAGAATGCCACTTTATTGACTCCTCAGTAAATGCAGTGTGCACTCCAGGAGAGAGTCTTGTCTTACATCCTGGGGAAAAGGTCAGTGCTTTGGGATTCATAAACAGGGTCTGGACAGGAAGAGGGGATTATGCCAGCAATGCGAGAATCCACCACGAGGAATATTTACAAGCTATAAATCCAGCTGTTAATTTCAGGTTATCAAAACCAATCACTGTCTCTCAGCTCTCAAACAGCATCTCATCATCATCATCATCATCATCATCATCATCATCACACCAGTAATCAGCCACAGCAGAATGAACTCACAGTGAAGCTGAATTTCCTTAAGTGCATTGTGTTCTTTTCCTTCACTAAACGTTGAATCCCAGCCTCAATTAACAAGATATTTCTTGCTTAGGCAGGAGAGGGGGCAGGAGGGGGAGAGGTCTTCAAGAAATACATGCCCAGCTTTCAGGAAGCAGAAATGTGTTTGTAATTTGCAACAGGAGGGAAAATAAAAGGCTGAAAAGAAAGATTGATTCCAGTTTTCAGACTATTAAATCAATGTCAACTTATCAAATCCTTGTATTTCCTGGAATGAGAACAAAGGTAACATAAATGAATATGTTTCCAGATTTGTGATCTGTTTACAGTTATATTGTGCACTTATTAGCAGTGTGTCTATTCAACCACAATTAGAAATACTACCAGTTTTCCTTTGAGTTTCATGTGTAAATTTGTACTCAGAGGAGCGATAAACAAAAATCAATCTCTACAGGAGCTGTTCAGACAAGCACCCTTCAGACTTTACTACTGACAGCTGCACTGAAATACTTCCCCAACCACAGGACAGAAGCTGCCAGCTGTTCTAACCCTGCTCACAGAGCTCCTGCTCTGCCTTGCAGCCTTTTCTCCCTGCAGCATCTCAGCTCGGAGCCTTTTACGTTGCTTTCATATAGAAATGCTTTGTGAGGGTGCAATTCTGTCATCCTCAGATGGAGCCACTGCCCACCCACCCAGGTGGGAGAGCACAGCCAGAGCCCTGCAAGGGACAAAACCCCATCCCACTGTCAGGAGAGTCCCACATCCCAAATGTGCAGAGCAAGAAAGAAGCTGTTTAGAGCACAAAACATCTGCAGTTTGGGGCTCAGCATGTTCTGAGTTGTGGCAGAGGTGCAGAGTCTGATTTTTTTGGCTTTCTTCTCCATCAGTCTTGTTTTCTAATTTTGTACTAATCAGCTTTTATTGTCTCAAGTGACAGGATCTTTATGCATCCTTGGGGATAATGATCTGTGGTGCTCTCGAGCTGTCATTTTGATGAGAGATTGACTGGGTTGAATAAACAGGTCAATCCTAACATAAAGATTATCATTGAAAATCAGCTGTCAGAGGCCCTGCTTAATTTATTCTGACCTCATATCACAGAAAGCAACACGAATCCTTCTGGAAATACCAAGATAGCTCTGGCTCAGTTCCAGCACTGACAAAGATATTTTGATCAATGGCTGGGTAGGTTCCTTTTACAATGAAATGAGGCGTGGTGTGTCTTCACCAGAGTCCAACAAATCATTGCATGCTGCTTACTCTTCTCCATCCTTCCTCTGTGGAACAGGATCCTCCAGACTGGGTGCAGAGTGCAGCAGGGCTGGGGACAGAGATTCCATTGGATTTCACACCAAAATCTTCATTGCTCCTTTTCCCACGGCTCCTCATGTTTTGCTTCTCCTGTGATGTGTGACAATAAGTTCTCATAAAACACAAGAGTGAAGTGAAATGATCATATCTCTCAAACTCTGCATTTTGAAACCATCTTTTGCTTTCTAGAAACTCTGAATCTGTAGGAAAATGGATGCCTTTGCCTTTTTGTTTTTCCAGAACTAATATGATTTTCCTAAGTTTTTTAATGGCTTATTGAGGGAAGAGATCAATTAGAGAGGTACAAATTTCCTGAAACACTCTCACCAACCTGATGTCTCCATTCCTCACAGGACACCAGAAAAACCTCAGGCAGTACATGAGTGCAACACCATCCAAACACAGATCTTTTCCAGGAGAACTCCACTTGGGCAGCTTTGAAGCTTTTTCCCCCAGCCCTGTGTTGTGATGAGTGTCTCTTCAGTGGCAAAAACATCAGATTTAAGTGAGGAAGACCTGGGAATCCAATCAGAGAGTGCACAGATGTAAAATGCTGTGTCAGGGGGCAGACATCAGCCTCCAAATGGGGTGGGTGAATATTTCTGTGGAATTGCCTTTTTGTTACAGATTTCTCTGGGACTGCCTCCACTCCTGGCTTTCTCCTGCTTTCCTCTGAAGCAGCCTGAGTGATAATGAGGGGCTGGATTTCCCAGGTACTGGGGTTATTTCTGGGAAATCATGGAGGACCTGCCATGTGAGACAGCAGCCGTGCCTTGGTGCTGGAAAAGACACTCAAAAGCCAGCAATGAGTGGCTGCAAGGAAGGGGAGTGGGGAGGACAAGTTCCTCAGCCTGCTGATAAAGAGATTTCTCTTGAGGTGATGATGATTCAGGATTTACAAGGATTGCCCTAAGTGTGGAGTGATGCCTGCCCAGGTGGTTCCCTCCACACCGTGCCCAGCCAGGGAGATGGGAAGAGGCAGTTCCAGCATGGGATTGGTGCCTTTGGCTCCTCCAGATGTGTTCTGAGGAGCTGCCACTCATTAGGACAGGTCCACAGGTGATGTCTGTGGCTTTTTATCCTTTCTAGTGGAACTTCACTGTTACAGAAGGTTCCCATGACTTGGAGGCTGAAGCCAACTCGGAGTGTCTGGAAATTAAACCAAACCAGGCACCAGAGTTAGAAATCCCTGTCCTTTTGGCTTCTGCCTGATCCAGCCCACCCAGCAGGAGATGTGCCAGCTCCAGCAGCCCCTTCTCCCTGCTGTCTCCACCAGGGATTGCTCCGGGTGCTTCCCTGGTGGTTACCAAAGAGAGCAAAGCCCAGCACTGTGAGAAGCCAGGCAGCCCGTGGGGATGGAGGGGGAAGGGAAATGAAAGAATATTTAAAATAAACAAATGCACATCCCAGGAAAAGCTCTTCCCAAGAATGTGTAGAGAACTGCCTGCAATCAGTTAATCAGCATAATTGTTCCTAATTAGGTTCCAGAGGCACCTCACAAACAGAGGATGGGGAAGGGGTCTGGGGAGCACAAAGAGGAAAAACCTTGCAGTATTAATGACAATCATAGCTCTCTGCACAGCCAGGGAGGCTTCTGCTCTAATTAGAACCATTCTTGCTGAAATGGGAGGCGACATGATTTGTGAAAAAGACACCCTCAGCATGTAATTTTCTATGTAACAAATCTAGAAAGATGGATGCTCTTTGATCTCGATTCTCCTGTTATTGCTGTTCACACTGGGAAGGGCTCTTTAATGAAACAATCTCGAGGTAATTTACCGCCTTTGAAGTCCTGAAATGTGCTGCCAACAAAATTTCTGGTTTAGTGGAGGCTGCTGCAGCAGTCATTCAGGGTTGCTTAATGGAGCACCAAAACTGGAACATCAAGACATCAAAGGTGAAGGTGCCATGTGATTAATAAACTGAGCTATTCATTTGTTTCTGCCTCAGAGGCAATCTGACAATTTATTGTCACCGGCTAATTTGCACTTTGTGAGTACTTGCTCTTGCTCGTTGTGCTGCCTATAGAACAAGATAAGTGATGTTTACACGGAGAGGGGAGGAGAACAGACCCTTTTTAAATCTGGGGAAGAGGAGGGAGAGGAGAGGTGTTTTCCAAAATGACGGTGGAAGCAACCCAGACTGTGGAATTTTATAGAGGGGAAGCTGGACCGAGGGGGGACTCATTCCTGCCCGATTCCCTGCCCTCCCCCTGCTGCCTTTGACCATCTCCTTGTTTACACGCAATTGCCAGGAAGCAAGTCCCAATTAAAAGTGGATTACAAGGCAATGAAACAGCATTGTTATGAGGGAAGAGTTACACCAATCCATTTCTTTTTTAATTTGTTGCCCAGTCCAGGGGGTTCAGTGATACTGGGATAGGGAAGGCAGGTCTTGCAAACCTCTGTGGTGGCAACAAAGTCTGGTTTTTGAGGAGAGGTTTTTCCTCTTGGAAATGCCCAGGGAGGAACTCCACCCCAGCAGGACTTCCTTGCCTCGAGAAAGACTGAAGTGAAATGAAACAGCCCAAAAATAAAGTGCTTTCACGGAGAAAGTAAAAGCTTCGTTCAGATAATGAAGGCTGATCACCTTTGTGACCAAGTGAAAACAAAATATTTGTCTAAGAATTCCGGGAATGTAATGGGGATGTGGAGTCTGATAATGCTGCCTGCAACAAGGAGGAGTTTGGGGGAATCCAAACCATGAAGAGCAGGCAGAAATAGAGTCAGTGCCTCCCAGATTAGATCTGCAGATGAACTCTCCCTCCCTGTTCCTGAAAAATCCCCTTTCCACGGCTGCTCCCCCTCACTGGAGGGCACAGGAGCAAGGGGCATCCTCTGCAGGAGGCTCGGCCTCCTCTTCTGCCCTCTGGTACTGAAGCTTCCCAAAACCTCCAGCTACAGGGAGCTCATACCCAAGGAATTTGGTTTGATGGGGGTACTCTGGCAAATGAAGACACCTTCATGAAATTTATATCCAGCTTCAGGTTTTCAGCCTTCTCCCAAGGACTGGGAATGGCCAACTCCAAATCCAGTTTTGATGTTTTCAAAATTAAGACAGAAATCCCAAGTCAGAAGACCCCAAGTTCTGACTAAAGGCCGAATCTGACCATGCTGGGCTTTTTCTTTTGGTTGTTTTTGTGGTGGGTTTTTGTTTTGATTTTTTTTGGAATGTTTTTTGAGGATTTGATCCCCTCCTGTGCCACAAGCACAGATTTCCCTGCCCTTTCATGGCAGCTTGTCCCAGGCTGGTGTTTGTAGGGTGCATGTCCACAGGGATATTGCCTAAGGCTTGCAGACACCCCACAGCCCTGGAACACAAACCAGAACCCTCCAAAACTTCCACCGTGGGCTGCCCCAGCACTCAGGGATGTCCTGCCACACCCAGCAGGGAGCAGCCAGCCAAACTGGTTGTGCTGGTGGGGTGAGGTGGTCTCGAATTCACACCAAAAAGTAATGTGCCAAACCAGTTTGGGGGAAGATCTCGGGGTGCCAGGCCAGGATGTCACAACCACCACGCTCTGTGTGGGCACAGCAAATATTTATAGGCAACCTTTTCATGAACTGGCTGCAAACTGGGTTCACACTGGAAATGTAGGCAGGGCCTTTGGGGTTATTTTTGGGCCTTACAGTGAGGCTGGAGAGAGGAGCCTCTCTGACAGCTCGGTGCCTTCCCGAGCTGGGCAGAAGGGAGAAGTTCAGAGCTATGTAAAAACTCAGGAACAGTAATTAAAAAATCAACAGGAGGACTGCTATCAAACCTCTGAAAGGTATTGTTTTGTGAGCTGGTGAAGCTGGAGGCAGTAATTTGGCTCTTTATGAACCCCTGACCATTAAAATCCAAATTTTGCTGTGCAAAGAATCAAAAAGAGCCACAAGCTGCAGCAGAAGAGAGTGATTGGAATTTTTCTCTTTTTTTTTGTTTTGTTTGGGTTTTTTGGGGTTTTTTTTGTTTTAGAAAAGGGAAAAGAAGCCTCATCTCTTTGCTCTATGGGGGTTAACATGCAGCATCCTGGCTCCTGTCACTAAGAAGCACGATAAGACTTCAAAGAGTACAGTGCAGGGCAGATACAGGCAGGCAACAAAAACTGGGGCTAATAAGAAGCTTGTAAAAAAAAACCAAAAAAAAACCCCCACAAAACAAACCCCCAACCAGAAAAGAAACCTTAATGAGATCTTACACGATACAATCATTGTCCATCTTAAATAACCTCTTTTTATTAGCAGGTTTAGAGGACCCCAGACAGCAGCAAAATATTATCTGAGGTCCACAGCCATGGGCATGGAGCAAGGAAAGTGAATTTGAAGACCTCGCTACATCTGGAGTTTATCAGCTCTTTTCCTGGCTAGTATTACAGTAAACAATTATCTGTAGATCAGGAGACAGCAGGGACTTTAAAGACCCAAATTACAGAGAAAGGGAGAGAGAGAAGGAGAACACAAGAGATAAAAAGGAGCCTATGCATCTTATCGTGCTAATGAAATCAACCTGACAATCACGGCAGGCTGCGGGGGTATTACAGTGTCTGGGATGAAATGAGCAGTCCCAGCACAGGCTCCTGTGTCAAACAGCAAATAGACACGAAAGAGAAGAAAAACGGACCGCTAGGGCAAGGCAAAGTGATTTATAGGCAGCAGTCAGACGGCTGGGCAGCTTTAAACCCTCCTCGAGTGTGCTGTCAGGAGAACAACATATTCAAATGTTTTCATCAGCATTTCAAGGGGCTGGGAGTGTTGTGCAGCACGGAAAAGCTCCCAAAATGCAATTAATGAGGAAATTAAGCGGTGCCTGCAGCCGTGGTGCTGTTTACGTGCTGAGGAGCCATCACCTGTCGCAAGGGCTGGAATAATCCCGTTTGTTCCGTGGGCAGGTTCCACCAATTCCCACTGTTCCCAGCATTTCACTGCTGGAGTGCTCCTGGCTGGCTGCAAACAGCAGCTCTTCCCCACAAACAGTTGGTCCCAAAAGGCTGCTTTCCAAAATTCTGGGAGGTAAACTGGCCAGCTGCAGGTATAGATGTTAAGGTGTGCTTTATTTTTATAAGGGCCTGATGGATCCATTATTGCTTTGGAAAATTCCCTTTTTCCCCCCTCCTGCTTCATCCACGGACTTTTTGTGTCTTCCAAGTGGAAACAACCAAGCCAAATGGTTCTACAACTGGAAAAAGATAAAGGGAAAATGAGCTTTGGAGTTGGGAGTGAAATGCCAGAATGTTTTGCTTAGCAATCCTTCTGGGGCATTAAAATTGTGTTTGTCCAGTTCTGCATTGCACAAAGAGGTTCTGAGACTCAAAAAATACTGACAGGAGATCCTCATGTTCACAGTCAAATCTTCTCCAGCAGAAGGGGGCTCCCCATGGCTCGTCCTGCTCTGAGACAGAGCTCCAACCACAAAAAAAATGCACCTGGAGAAAGCCTTCCCACCACAACACTGCTATAAACTGCTCTCTGGGACCCACCACAGGATTTAGGCAGTCATTGTGGTCAGTTCCTGTGTGACAGACCAAAAAAAATAGAATAAAAACTTCAAGTATTTGTGATGAAAAATTCTACTTCTTTCTATTTGACAGCAAAATCAGGGTCTTGTCTGGGTGAGCAGAGCTGTGAGAAATCTCACGTGAAAAACTGAAAATATGAAGTAAATTCAGAAGTGGAGCTCTAAGGTTTGCCTGAGATGGAGTCAAAAATCAACAAAATACGAAGGGTCTGCTGAGCTGGGCAAGGCAGGACACAGCCTTTTGCTGCAGGCACTGAGGCTCTGCACCAGCTTTCCTGAGGAATAAATTCTGTAATCCTTTAATTGGCAGCTCCATATTTGTACATGTGAGACCAAATGGTTAAAAAGATCGAGTCCAACCAGGAAAAGCAGAGGCATTAATGCCTTGTTTGTGTGGAAGGAATCCTGCCCAGGTGGGGGCTGGAGAGCCCTGCAGGAAGCAGAGCAATCCAGTTCCATTTCTGAGGCAAATGTTCCTTTTGAATCCGAGTTATTTTGTCCTCTCATCTCTGTTTCCGGAGGAGGTGGGTCCTGATGCCCTTGGGAAGACACCAAAGGCTGATTTCTCCCCCCATCATGAATCTCCACATCACACTGAGGGCAGGGCAGTGCCCAGAGGTGTCCCTTTGGGCTGGGACAATTTTCTGAAGATGCTCCAGCCTGTTTGGCCCATCCTGCTGACGAATCCAAGGCCAGTTGGGCAGCTTTGAGCAGCTCTGCCTGTGCTTTTCCATGGATCTTTGTCCTGGAGATGTAATTCTGCATTTGTTTGTGTCATGGGAAGATGTCATCTTGATCTCTCTAATAGGTTTTCAAAGGATAACATTTTGTTTGAAGGGAAAAGGGAAGAAAAAAGGCAAGTGACAACACTAAATTAGGGTTAATCAAGATGTTTATATTTGCCCTTCAGATTGGCAGCGTGATGTGTTTCAGTTCCCATTCCTTCCAATAAAATCTTTTTTAAACTCTGGCTGTTGTTAGAACCTACTGTTTAAAAATAAACAGGAACGCATTAGGGCTTCTTAAAGAACCCAAATTGTCTAAAGGGTTAGATTATGTCATTTATACCTCTGCCTAAGCTGTGTAGGTCAAAACAATTTAAAACACACTGGAGGAAGAATTTATCTTTAGCTGAGGGTTATGAATCTGGATGAAGAGTGATGAAATATGTAATTACTCTCTTCCCTACATAGGAAAAAAAAGGGAAAGGAAGGGGAACATGGCAGGGATGCAGGAGAGGAGAAAGTAGGTGGAATGGGGAATCCTGGAATTCATTTGCTTTGGAGCAGGTTTGTTTTGCCAGGGCTGGCCCCAACTGCTTGGTCAAACGTGCTGGACCAGCTCCTCT
>JACBWW010002158.1:0-10256 GCA_020086605.1 Lanius collurio | reverse complement strand
TTTTTTGTGTATGGGGAATGCTGACTATCTTTTAAAGCCTATGGGGGAAAAAAGGAATGATGGAACACTACTGAAGGTGTGAGGCGTGTCAAAGGGGAAAGGCTGAGCTACTGAGTTGCAGCAGAGGCTTTTAATATGAAGAAATGTTTTCTGGGCAGCAAACAACAGGAACTTCTGGGTTTTAGACACACAGTCCCTTCCCCAAGGAGTGCAGAAGATGCATTTCTTAAATTACAGTGACCATAATATGTTTTGTTTAAGTTCTTTCATTCCTCAATGCATAAATAAGTTGTCTAATGAGGGGGCAAATGGAGAAGAGCTGTGCCTGCATCCTGCTGCAGCCCTGTGTTCAGGGATGTTTGGCACAGCTCCAAACCCTCGCCTCCAGCCCAGTGACATTCTTTGTGATTCTTTTTTTTTTTTTTTTTTTTTTTTTTCCCCCAGCCTCTGTACAGGGATGAGTCAAACTGCCAAAGCATTTTGGAAACAATCCAGCAGCCAGTCCTGAGTCACTCCTCCTCCCTCTGAGCACAGCTGACTGTCCATCCCCTTCCATATGGTGATCCCTCCCAGGAATTACCGATCCTGCTGGCTGATGGGGCGTGCACGTGTGTACACACACGTTGCTGAACGCTGGGAAGTTGGGCTCAAAGCTGGAAAAGAGCACCATTTTTGTCTGTTTATCTAAATGTCCATTTATGTGTTCTGTAATCAGTCCTGAGTGGCTGCAAAGGGGGGAGAGGAAGGCTGCTCGTCTGCACTGCTCTGCTTTTAGGAGAGTGTGACAAAAGTCTCCCCATTTCAGCCTCCCCAAGGAGAAGAGAAGCACAGCCAATACCCACAAATACAAAAATGGCCTTGGAGTGCTCTGGCTGGGAGGAAAATCAGGTGATTGCTCAAGGGTGTATGTTAAGAGGATTTAAAGAAACCTGCCAGTACTGGGGTATGTACAGATGTGTTAGCTGAAGGTAAACTATTTGCTATATCCCTACATACAGTATCTAGTGGGTATATCCTAGCTCCTAGCAAGAAGATATTGAAGAATGGGTAATTCTGATAGTCTTTTGTGTGGATCTGAGCTTTTTTATGGTGCTTTGCTGCAGGAATATGTCCAACCACCTCTGTGTACACTGCCTCTCCCAAGAATTCAATGAGCACCCCGAGTCTGCCATCCCAGGTACTTTCTTATTCTTATTCCAAGTACCCTGACTGGGGATAGAGATTAGCACAGAATCAAACATAAATGCCTCATTGTGTTTTTTCTATTAAAAAACACCCAAACAACTGAAAAACAATGTTTGAGGAGATCTGAAACAATCCCTGAGGAAAGTCTGATACAGAGTACAAGGAAATTCAAGTGGGGAATAGGTAAAGGTAAGAGGTAACCATTTACCTGCAGTAAATTCAGTGGTGCTGGGATCCCAGGGGGCTCCACGTTTTCTCTTCAACAGAGATGAGAAGCACAGACAAGTCATAGAAGCAAACAGCAAAAGCCAAGGGGAGGAGTGGGAAGGGAGGGAACGAGCTGTATTTGATTAATTCCAGAGCCAACCGGCACTCGCTTGATGGAAACGCTAATTGTCCCACTGACATACACCCACTAGTTATTCCCCCCTTCCCTCATCTCCTCTAAATGAAGCAGTCTTTGCTTAAATCACAGGTAACACAAGAATATCCAGGTTTCCACCCTTCCTTTTCCTCCATGTCACACTGCCACTTACGACACCAGCTGAGCCATGTACTGCATGGAAATCCTACACAGCATTAAATAGCTGCTTTCTATTGCTCTGCTTGGTTAAGAGTCAGTCCTCACTCCAAAAGAACAGTTCCTGCCCTCTTGGAAGCAGCCTGTTACCTCTCAGTGTGTGCATGGCAACTCCAGAATATCCACATCACTGAGTGACACCTGCCTTTGTCTGCAGGTGCCTTTTACACTTTCTACTTCCAGAGCAGCTCTTGGGGCTGCTTTACATGCAAACACAGGGCAGGCTGCTCCCCAAAAGTAAGGCTCTGCTTACCAGAAATGCATGCAAGGGGCTACTGTAGGGCAAGAAGTGTTTCCAGCAGCCAGCCTGTAAATAAGTCTCATCAGAAGCCCCCAAAGGGCTTGTTTAAACAGTGTCCTTATTTATTTACACAAGTACCTTGCACTGTTTCAGAGAAATGACCCATTTGCAATGCTGCTCCATCCCCTGGAGAGTGCTGGGCTTCTAATGAGATCCAGGACAGAGTGGCTTAAAGGATTAGGAACTGAAGTCACTGGGAGTCTGGGGAAGGAAGAAGCCAGCGCTGGATCAAGACAAAACACTGTCTTGGGCTGTGGGCATGGGAGAGCAGCAGCCATGTATGGCTGCAACTGAAACCAGGAGGCTTTCCTAGGACTGGTTTGGCAGCCAGGGGACTGGGGAGACAGAAAACCCCCAAGAGCGTGCCCAGAGTGAGCCTGCAGTGCCGTGGTGTGTGAGGGCCCCTCCGAGCCACGAGGGCAGAGCTCTTGTGTGGAGGAGGCAGATCTGACATCCATTCAGTCACGCCTGAGGAAGGAGAAGGACCCTGCTCAGGCTGCTGCTGTGAGCCAACCCCGGGTCTCATCCAACTCCTCAGGATCGATACCTGGAGAGAAGTCAGCTATTGACCTGGATTTTTGAGCAAAACTGCACTGGAATTATGAATCCATGCACACTGCAGGAACTCGGGAGAGGTCTTCTCAATGAACCTGAAGATACAGTTGGAATCATCAATACCCTTTCATCCTTCAAAGTAAAGTTTGTGCTAGGAGAAAAGAAATGAGATTATTGCCACGGCCACGGCATCATCTTCCCTTTTCAGTGGGAGCCTGCCAGCACTTCCACAAAGTAAGCAAAGCCCAGCAACACTTCAGCTACTATCCCTCTATAATTCAAAGAATCTGCCACTGTAAAACTTAACTCAGCTTTAGAGTTACAAGGCTTGCCTTGTTCAACTTCAGGAAAGTCTAGATGAGTCAAAGCTCAAGATTTTAAAAGAAAGGAGGAAAAAAAGAAAAAAAAAAGCCAAAGGAAAAAGTACACACCGATAGTGGAAACTGTTTTGCAATCACTGGCACAATAAATGAGCCTTTTCAGTTTGAACAGGCCACAGGATGCTGCACTACTGCTCAAAGTGCCCGGTCTTGTTTGCTCAGGAGAAGAGAGAAGGGATCTGTTAAAAAAGCCCCCAGTTTATAGGAATAAACCCTGTTCTCCAGAGGGTGTGTTTAAACGTACTTTGCATTTTAATCTCGGAGGAAGGAAGGTTTGCCTAATAGCCTGAGCAAAGCATATTATTTGAATATTGAAAGATAGTCAGCTGCTTCTGTATCTGATTATCCCAGTCCTTCCCACGAGTATTTACACCATACTAAAACTTCCAAACAGAATCCCAGACTAGTTTGGGTTGGAGGGCACCTCAAAGCCTGTCCAGTCCCACCCCCTGCCACGGGCAGGGACACCTTCCACTGTCCCAGGCTGCCCCAAGCCCTGTCCAACCTGGCCCTGGACACTTCCAGGGATCCAGGGGAAGCCACAGCTTCTCTGGGCCCCCTGCTCCAGAGGAGAGGCTGAACTTGTGTAGGTTCCCCTGTTCAGCCACCTGAAGGGATTTCACCTAAAGCCAGAGAATACCTTTGGTAAATTGTGCTGTCATTTTTCAAACAGGTTGGTTTTCTGGTGTTTCTTAACATGCTGGCATGTGAGAGGTTAATTATGGAGTTCTCTGAAAGGAAGTTAAGGAAGACAAATGCAGTCCAAAGCCCTGGTGTACCTCCCCTGCTGTACAGAAATGGAGAGTAAAGGAAGAACACAGAACCAGTGGGTAGGGGCAAGAGGCAGGTATGGATTCAGGAATGCTGAAGCCTTGTTGACAGCCTGAGGTTCTCAACCACGTAATTTTCCAAGCAGAAAATACTTGTGAGTTATACTCATCTCCCCGTGTCCAGGGTTGTTTTGTTCAGACCTGCAGCTGACATGAAATAAATGGCCAATGACTAAAAACTGAATTATTCCCCCTTTACCTGCAGGGGAAGCAGCCCGGGGTTCCTAGAGCAGGCAGAAAAACACCTTGCAGTTCAACACAGGCCTAGTCTCAAACCTCCTGGTCTATCCACATAGGTCTCAAAATGCTTTAGAGATTTGTTTCTCTTATCCACTCAAAACATTCCTGATTTCTCTGATGCACACAGCTCCTTCACAGGCTCTTGCTCCAAACAGAGGAGAAGGAAAAGGCTCGTTGCACAGGCACAAACATGTTCCTGGAGACTGACCTGCTCCCAATGGCAAGATGTGACTTGGATGGAGGAAAAAACGTGAGCCCAGCTCCTCCTGGCACCTGGACCTGTTCTGGTATGTGAGAAGTCATTGGCCCTGCTTTCCTTTTGCTTTCTTAACCTTCCAGAACAAAAAGGGATTAGAGGAAAGGCGTTCACAAGTGGAAATTTTGGCTGGGCAGTCATTCATCCTGTGCTAGTTCTTTCCCACTGCCAGGGCTAGTTGTAAATTAATGTAACACAATAAGGAGAAATTGAATTTTGAGCTATAGGGGAAGAGCAAAGGATATTCTCCACGTGTCAAGGCTGACTCAGGACAAAGGACAGTTTTTTGTGGGACATACACCCCCCTTGTGATCTCACACAGGACAGTGATATGCAGCAAAGCATACAAAGTATGCTTTCTGCTTTCCCCCTTTCTCAGTTTACCTGGGAGTACCCTGTGGGAAAAAAAGAGCTACAAATCTGCAGAAGGAGGTCTTCAACACTCTCTTTAGATGGTGCTTAAACCCAGAGCCTTTTCAGAGGGCCTTTGGATTGATTTATTAGGAAGAAAAAGAAAAACCCAACCAAACTAATTTGTGATTAGAAGGCACAAAGATGTTCACTCAGATGGAAGCATTCCTGAAAAGCGAGGGGAAAACTACCAGAGCAATTCATTCAGCTGCCCTAAAGGGTAAACAGCAAGCTTGAGCACCATCCACAAACCCTGATGATTTATTAATATTATTATTAACTATTATTATTATTGTTGTTCTTGTTGTTATCATTATTATTATTAATAGCGTGACTAAAAGCTTGTGAGTTTTGTACTTTTCTTTTTACTCCTGGAATCTGATGAACTAAAAAAATGTGTTTGACAGCAAAGCAAGGAGGAGGGTCCCTCTGCAGCAACCCAAGGCTAAACATCCCTTCCTCTCCTGCAGAGTTGCCTCAGCCCAGGAATATTTTTTGCCTTTACAAAAAGCATGTAAGATGTTTAATTGGGTCTTTGCTTGCAGGCTGCTGGAAGTAGCAGTCTGGGGAGCTGTTGACTTGCAGTAGTAGTTGTGGAAGGCCTGGTGGCCAGGATAAAGAACACTTAGTCGGGTGCTTTGCTTTGCATTCCCGTTCACAACACAGCCTCTGGAGGCTACAGGTGGGTGCCTAACTTTGGAACAGGAAAGGCCCACGGGAGAAGAGCTGCCTCCAGTCGTTTCCCAGCCATAAAAATTCCTGCTGCTCCTAGCTAAGGGCACAAGAGGTTTCCCTTCATGTTTTGTTTAGGGTAAGGAATAATCCACATTCACATCAGCGGGGATGATGGCAGGGTGCTCTGAAGGATTTGTCTCTTCATGTCTAAAATCTCCCAACCCTCCAGCTGAGAGTGGGGGGAACCCAAAACTAAACTCTGCTGAAGAGTTAATTTCAATTTAGAGTATGCACTTACACCCCAGCATTCATATCCTGGCAATCTGCCTTTGGAGTCCCACAGCCCTTTTATTCACATTTTTTTCTGTCTTTCTCAGAGAAAACACCAAGCTCCTCCCCAGGCAAGCAGAATGGGGAAGACAATTTACCACACGTACATAAATGCTGAGCACAAATGGTGCTGTGCAGTCATAAACACCAGGAATGATTCCCATCAGCCAGAGTAGGGCTGAGCACACACGACCATATCTGCTCCACGTCTGCACACACAGGTTACAAGCTGTAGTTAAATTACTCGTGTGCAAGACACCCAGCAGCCCACCGGGTTTCTCTTCTGTTCCCTGGTCTGGTGCAGCTCCCAAAATCCCTGTGCTTGCTGACTGCACCTGACTTGTAGCTACAATTGCTTGGAGTTGCTTTTTGTTTACCTTGGAGCATTTTTCTAAGTGCTGTTTTAACATCTCCCCATGAAAGGGATAAAATGTGTTCCTTGTAGAACACCACACGGTGCATTTCTGCCTATCTTTAATTCTATTTTGCGTGGCCACCTGTCAAATTGCTTTCTGGTGGTGTCTGAACACTCCTAAAGTTACATCTCTGTAGGGACATGCCCAAGAGACTGCAGAAGTTCTTCTTCTAAACAGGAGTCCAGAAAGATTTTCTTCCAGTGCTCTCTTTGATTTAGAGTAACTTCAGTTTGGTGTTTATTTTTTGGTTTAGGGAGAGTGTGGATTTTTTTTTCTCATTTTCAACCCAGAGAGGAATTTTCTCCGGTATAACAGCACCCACATCAGGCTCAGTACCTTGCCATCAGGGGTAAGTGTCATGTAGCCCTTTTGTGAATTTACTAAGCTGCCAGCACAGCCAGTCAGCATGTTCAGCTACAGGCCTTCCACGGTGCTCTCTGCATCCAGCCCCAAGACCTGAAGGCACAAATGGATCCAGCAAATCCCATGCATATTAAGTTGTTTTTGCCATTTCCTGCCACACACTACTGTTTACTTTAAGTTGATCTTTTTGGGGTGGTCTTGTGGTGGGAAGTTTGATGTCAGCCCTGACGTGCACACAAGACAGGGAAGGAGAGCAGCAGAATTCCAGAAATATTGTCACCACCTAAGGATCTCCATAAAGAAACCTCTCTTTTTTTTTAATCACTACAGCTGAGATGGAGAAGCTGCACAGACAAATCACTGGAACCCAAAGAATTAATCAGAAGGTGAAGTTACACCACACTGTCACTATAACAAGCACCCAAGCCTTGATTACAGCCTGCCATCAAGAGAACCACAGAATCTGGACCAAAAAAAAATTACAAGAGGCTTAGCATTTAATGCTCTAAAGCACTAAATCCACAGCAAATCCTACTGAATCTAAATATGCCTGAGATACATTTTAACTTATTTTTGTAAAGTTTTCACAAATGACATCTTATGCTCCCAAAAAACTAAGTTTTACTGTTACTTTTGCTTTTTCAGTAGTTCACAAATCAGGTTCCATCCCATGCCTCGAGTGCCCTTTTGACACCCCAAAAGCTCTTTCCAATTAACTGTAAGCAAGTAAGCACTTACTTGGATTTATCTCTTCTTTTAAACCCAAGTAACCCAAAAGTGTCTTGCAGATTACAGCTGATAGAAGCAGAACTTTTTGGGGGTGGTTCAAGAAAGTTTGCTTGGAAATTGTACACATTACTGATGCCTAAATTTATCACTTAAAACTCCAGGGAAGGTTTTAATAAGAAAAAAGAAATACACTCCCCCATTTGTGCACATTGACTTGAACAAATAAACCAGTGGCTGCTGTGACTTACCTAACTGTAATTTTTAATTCTTGGTGGTTTAGATTTAAATTAAGTAGAGACTTAACCAGTGTGGAAATTAATTAATTTTTCTCCACTGCTGCCTTTTCATTCTCCTAACAGGAGTCCACACACACACCCTGGCATCACCTTCTGGCTTATTTCTCCTAGGACTGGTGTAAAAGCTAAATTTGGTCAAAAGCCTGCCTGGCTTTTTGCAAAACCAAGGTGGTTAATGGAAAACAGCAATATAATCCCAGTTTATCCCATGAAATGGCAGTTTCATCAACACCTTCGGGTGGAAAGAGAACAGCCATAATGTCACTTACTTCCACAAGAGAATTCCCACTGCAAATGTGATGGAGCTCCTACAGATTCTGGATGGGAAGAGCCCCACAAAGCCAATACACCCGGAGCAGCTGTCCCTTCCCTTCCCAGCCAGGCAAATAAATGCCTGAGCAGGCTACATCCCTGGAAGCGGCGCTGCTACCAGGGACAGGGAAAAACACCCTTTAGAAAACGAAAACAAGCTCTATCAGTAAAAGTGCACTTCTGCAGATAACTGCTCCTGCAGCTGGGACTTCTGCTGGCACAGCTCTGTCAGTCACGGGTCACACTCCGTCACCGCGCGCAGACAGAGCTGTGCCAGCAGAAGTTCGCCGTGCAGACCTGGTGGGGAACTCCGCAGCCACTGCCATGGATCTGCACAGTTTAGCCTTTTTCATGCTGCAACCGAGGTAAGTTTTTCCAGCAGTCTGATGATGGGGAGTCTCACCCCTGACACATTAGGATCTGGCCTTCCCAGAACAGGAGAAAACTAAACTTTGCACAGGAACACCTACGGGCCATTTACACTGAGTTTTATCCTTCAATTAAACACACTAACTAAATGAGAAAGAGCCCCTGTAGCAGAAAAAAGGGAATTAATTAAATTGTGCTGTACTTCAGCTCTCGGAGCAGCCCCCGCTTTTAATAGTAAGAAGGGAACAAAACTGAAAGTGTGTGATGGGATTTGTTTAACAGACAGCAGAGCACTGCAGAATTTCCGCTGTTCTGTGAAACCCAAAAGGCACACTGCAATGGGGCTTTTGGCACCCTCAGTCACCTCTGGAGGAGATTTAATGCCTGGGTTGGAGCTCCAACACAAGTTCTGTTTGGATGAACCTACACGATCCTGCAGGTTGGTGATGTGGATCATTATTCCAGAGCACAGAGCAGTGAGGTCTCAGCAGTGCACGCTGCCTGCTCTGGAGCAAAATTCTGCAATCAGGCTGAAAATACCACACTCGGTGGGGAGGGACGCAAGGAAGGGAGCGGGGCTCAGGCCAGGCCGTCAGGTCAGGCTGCGGTGCTCGCGGGCGGCGCCAAGCAAACCTCGGTGTCCCGCCAGCCTGGATCTGCTGGGAGGCACCGCCAGCACGTGGCCGTGCCCACGCCTGCTGCCTTCCAGGACAGTGACGTTTGGCAGGCCCAATTCCCCTATTTTTCACAGGGAGAACCCAGAAATAAAATCACCGGCAGTGCTGTCTTTGTAAAGGCTGTGCTCTGCCTTCACAAGAGCTCTCTCGCCCTCCACACGGGGGTACAGCTTCTAGGAATTCCCTGGGTTGTGTCATGCTGTAGTTAGGAATAATGTCCTCTTTTTTTTCCTTTTTAAAATAAACACATTACCATCACTTTCATTATCAGCCGTGTCTACACACCATGAATGAGTTCTGGGTGGGTGTTTGCCCCTCTACGTTATCTTTGGGTTGTGGGGGAGCATCACAGACAGGGGAGGGCAGCGCTGCGGATTTAACTGTAAAAAATTCTCTGCTTAACCAAGGCCATCTAAAATCCTTATCAGCACAGCAGCTCAGGAGAAGTTGTACCTCCCCAAAACAAATACTCAGCCTATTCAAAGTTTCCAAAATGGCCCGATAAAAGCCACTGGTCTAAAGATTTCCAGAAGGTCAGATAAAATGTGGTGTGGCTGGGAGCAACAGAGCCCTCCACTACGTTTACCAGGAACACTTCAGTTTAAAAAGTGAGCCCCAGACGGTAATAAAACCTCAAGTGTTGAGGTGTGTGCTTTCGTTTGCAAGCACCACTGCCGTGGCTGGCAGCCCAGCTTGTATTGCAGGTGACACTCCTGTCATCTTCCTCCTACGGAACTGCTGCGGATCACTAGGAAACCACTGGGAAAAGGTGGAGACCAGTGTCTCCCCAAAACATCCTAACCCCAAAAGTACCCTCACCCCAAACACACCGTCACCAGCGTGCTGGGGGTCACCCACAGCGCCAGGCCAAGCTCCCATCGTGGGACGTGAAGGGGACAAGCATTCGCCCCGAGGCCAAGTATCACCCTACAGCCACGGTTCACCTCATGGCTGCGATTAGTCCCGCGGCTGAGGTTCACCCCAAGGCTGGGATCTGCCCCATGACCGGGATTTACCCCACAAACCAGGACTCACTCCATGGCCGGGGTTCACCCTACGGCCAGGACCTGCCCCACGACAGGGATCTGGCCCTAGACTGGGGTTCGTCCCACGGCTGAGGTTCACCTCACGGGGTTCACTCCAGGGCCCTCGTTCATCCCACGACCGGGACTGCCCCACGGTCACGGTTCACGCCACGGCCAGGATTCGTCTCACGGCCGATCTTCCCCCCATGCCCGGGACTGGCCCCACGAGTACGGCTCGCCCCACGGCCACCACCCGCGGCTCCGGGGCGACCGCGGCATCCCCTCGGGCAGCTCCGGCTGCAGCGCCGGCGCGGCCTGCGGGGCTG
>JACBWW010002157.1:0-10257 GCA_020086605.1 Lanius collurio | reverse complement strand
ATCACTTTTAATAAAGGCTTAAAAAGGACCATCAGTCCTGCCCATTTATTTCAGTGAGGCAGGAAGCCACCAGAAAGCAGGGCTCTGGGTGCAGAAACAAGGATGGCCACTCCTCAATTCAGCCTCATTCAGGCTCAGCAGAGCCTCTAGGACAATTCCCCAGCGAGGTGGTGCAAACCAAACTCATCCCCTCTGGAAGCAGAACAGAGCTGAGGCCAGCGAGGTCTGGAGAGGCCCAGGTACCACCAGGGGCGTATTGCAGACTTTGTGGAGAGCAGAAAATCAAACCTTTTTGGAGAACAAGAATGAAAAAACCACGTTTTATCATTTAACCTTCTTCCTCCAGTCCTTGTACCTGCATCCACCAGCACTGACTTCCATAAGAAAGCATGGAGAACTCCACGGGATGGTTAAAAACACTGTTCACTTCTACCTGAAAACCCATATAATTCCTGCTCCCTCTTCCCAAAGCTGACAGTCTGCTGGCAGTGTAAGAAGGGAAGCTACCCCTGTCTAAAAAGGTGCTTCCCAAAGGGGCAGGAAGCTACATAAAAATGGGTACAATTTTGTAAAACCTCGTTCAATTCAATCTGAAGCAAATTTCAAGCAAATAGATCTCTTTCCATAAATTACTGCTGTGTGCTCCTGGACACAGCTGCCATTGGGGTTTTTTTTGGCAGACTTTTCACAAAACAAATATAAAAATGTAGTTGGCAGCTCCAAGCTTAAAGAATAGTAAGTTTTATTTTGATTATGTGCTTCAAAGTGACATTCACACACTGTCCCCATCAAGGGCATCTGGCATGCCAGGAAAAGCAGTCTGATGCATGCTGGCAGCCAAAAGCCTTTGCTTATGCCCACTCCAGCACTCATGTGGGGGGATTTTGAGGGGGGGGAGTCTGTTTTTTTCATTTTTGTTTTGTTTTACAAAAGAAGCAGGAGGATTTGCTCCCTGTGTTAGCAGAAAGCCACTCACACCATTCCACATATTTTGCTGGAATTCTAGTTTCCCACATCAACCAACACACAGAGCTTTGCAGATATGCACAATAGAAAAGAAACTCACTTATCTGAGCCATCAGTCAGGGTCTGATGCCATGAAAGCCCTAAAATTCACTAGCAGGTCCCTTAAGGTGGGCTGAAGGCACAAAACTCAGAGGGTTATTTGTGTAGTTTACCCTTCATTATATCCTCTCCCTTGGGAAATATATTTAAAGGGAAAAAGCCTCCATATAATTCTGAAATTCCAGCATTAGACTTCATCTTGGAAAATCTGGAGTACAGAAATCACATGTTTTAGTGGCAGAGAGTTTTGAGAGAAATCTCTTTGTCAAATGCAATAAAGCCAGGAAATTTCCCACAGCTGCCCTCACAACTCTTCCTGTAAGTCCCCTCTGTCACTCAGCAATTATTGCATCATATTCTGCCATCACCATGTCCCTGTCAGACCATCAGAATGAAGCAGCAGAGTTTATCCATGGCTCCACTTTCAGAGGAAAAGGATATTTTAGTCTCATCATCTCCCCATTAACTGAAGGCAACAGAGGTGCTGAGTCAGATCAACACAGGCAGTGCTACATCCCTCAGGTGTCCTGCAAAAATTCATCAAATTCTAAGAAAAACTCAGTTTCTGAGACTTAAAAACCCATAAGCCAAACTCTGTAAGAACGCTGTGAGATAAATATTGTCACTGTACATAGCAGTAATTATGATGCAGCCCTGGTTTTTAAATTTTATTGTGGTTCCTGCAATTAGCTGGATACAGCTACTGACATAAATCACGTTACAGCTTCATCACAGTCAAAAATCCATTACCCACTGGGCCTCATTGCAGAGGTTATGACAGTATTTTTAAATGCTTATTTTGTTTATTTTTCTCCCCCAGCTGACAGTTTGTGTCACTCCTATCACCCCTCACTCCTCCAATTGCAACCACAACCATTCAGTTCCCACATAACACCCATTAGCACACTCTTCCCTCAATAAATCTTAGCGTTTGGTGTCCTTCCTGCAGCTTTTATTGCATGGCCTTTTCACTAATCCAGGACTTAATACCAGGAGCTGGCAGCTGCTATTTCTGCAGCCTTCTGGACAAGAGCATAACTTTCCTCTTGTACCCACTTTATCTGTTACTTTAAATGATATTGATGCTATCTTGCAAACATGCAAGATGTGAATTGTCACTCCTTTCATTACACTTTATCCCCAAGACTACAAGCTCACAAATAACTCTTTTTCCATTAACACAGTATCACATCAATTAGGCAGAATCCGAAAAATACTTGCCAAAAGAAGCTTTTACACCTCCCACTAGAAAGCAAAGAAATAATAGGATCTGCTCATTTTTAACAGACCTCCCCACTTTTAATCTTTCACCTTTTCCTGGGACGCTAAAAATAGGTAGGAATTGCAAATTGCTCAGTGATCTATCAAGAACCAGATCCTACAATTGCACAGCAGCCTTCCCCACTAAATCATGAGTTACCCATTAAGCAGCAGTTCCTTGCAACACTGAGTTACAGTCACTGACAGCAACCAAAAATCTCAGTGTTCTGCATCCTTCCTGATCAACATCAGGGCCAAGGAAGCCAACAGGATCAGCGGCTGAGACAGATGAGGGAAACAAGGACATCCTGGTGTCCAAGCTGAGCCTCCCCTGGCCCAGCCTGAGGCCATTTCCCCTTGTCCTGTCCCTGTTCCCTGGCAGCAGAGCCCGACCCCCCCTGAGCCCCCTCCTGGCAGGGACTTGTGCAGAGCCACAAGGTCCCCCCTGAGCCTCCTTTGCTCCAGGCTAAACTCCCCATCCTTTTCTTCCCCTCAGTCTCAAATTTCTGGGCCCCATTATTTTGTTTCCCTTCCCAACACACTCTCTCAAACCCCAAAATCCTCCGACTCGGTGCCAGTGTGGCACCATGTGAAAAGGTGACAGCTCCTGCCAGTAAAGGGGGCAGTGACACATCCCAGCAGGTTATCTACACCCTGGGGACAGGGAGAGGTGGGAGGAGGACAACCCATGACCAGCAGTCATGAACTTGCTGAGTGACCAGTGAAGCACAAATGCCATCAGTGAACTGCTCCTAACAGGGAGTGAGATGAAAAAGAGATGTCCCAGTGAGAAACACCACTGTTTAGGACAACAAAAACAGGGCAAAATAGCATTTTTTTCCCTCTTTTTCTCCTTCCCAGGTTTTACAACCAAGAGCATCAGATCCATCTGTAGGCTCTGTGCCCCATACCTGCAGCAATGGAAAACCCTGGGACCTGCTTTACTCGTGTTACCTGCTGTGTTCATACAGCAATCAGTGTGTCCCTTGTGCTCTGTGCTCCTGCCTTTCAGCAGGACTCAGAGGTATTTAAGGGACTTGATCACAGGTATTTAAAGGACTCAATCACAGGTATTTTTTGGCACATGGAATCAGATTCACACAAGGGTTTGGGTTGGAAGTGACCTCAAAGCCCACCCAGTGCCACCCCTGCCATGGCAGGGACCCCTCCCACTGTCCCAGGCTGCTCCCAACCCCAATGTCCAGCCTGGCCTTGGGCACTGCCAGGGATCCAGGGGCAGCCACAGCTGCTCTGGGCACCCTGTGCCAGGGCCTGCCCACCCTGCCAGGGCAGGATTTCTTCCTTAAAAATAAAAACCCTTCACTTAATATTCAAGGAGGCATCTTCCTCAGCAGGTAACACAGGGGAATGTATAATGGATTTCAGCGTGTAAGAGGAAACCCCCTGCACTGTGCAAGGCCTGTCAGAACAAATGCAGTTACAATCAGTTTTAAATTACAGAAATACTACTGTGTATTACACCTTGTAAGCATTGTGCTCCCTCCAGGAGAACATGAAAACATTTGTTTTTCTCAAGAAATTTTTTTGCACTGCTGATTTTATGGTGCTCAAAATATCCTAAACACATCATATAACCCTTGTGGGATGGGGAAGAAATTTAAATGACTTTTTCCTTGTGAAGAGAACTTTCAAAAGCAGTCTCTGAAATGGACCAAAGTAGCTAATGTTGGAAGAAGGATCAAGAGATTTGCCTGCTTCTTTCCCTCAGGATCTCAAGGCCCCCTCTATCCACTACATCTGGAACATGAAGTGAGCAGATATTGAATGGCATGACAACTCCTACTGAGAAACTCTCCCTTTGCATCACTCAGGACCTGTGCCACACCTTGGGACAAGAGAGAAAACTCATCCTGCTGCTGGCACCTCAAGAGGAGCAGGAGAGGAGCATTTGTAGACACTGCAGCACCTGAAAGATTTGAGTTCTGTGATTGAGGAGGTGCCCATGGGGCTGCACTTCTGTCCCCATGATGTCTGCTCCTTGTGCAGAGGCAGAGGAGTAATTTCTTCCATGCCAAAAACCAGCACACCACCATTTCAAACACGAGGCTGATGAGACTTCTCTACAACCAACCAACATTTCCTGCCCATGCTGCAAACACTGCTTTGACTTCTGCTCTGCCTGGGCAATTCCTGCTGTCCTCAGATGCTTCTGGCCATGGCAGGCACGTTCCATCACCCAAACTTCCCTGCAAAATCCTCACAGAGAGATTTGGCAGGACTGTAACTGCTAAATGAGGAGCAATCAAGTAGTTCATCCAATCAGTTTTCTAATTCACCACAACTGCTATAAATACGACCCATTATTACTGAATGTAGCTTTTAGGGGGGAAAAATACATGCAAGCTTCCTGCTGAAGCTAATCTATGGGAAAATTATACAGAACATCACATTAAAGTCTAAGTAAACACTTTGGCACCCTCCTAATGTATGTGCATAGATTACTGGGGTGTGCTTGCAGGATAAGTGCCATTTGATGTTCAAATTATTGGTGGATATTTAAAGTTGATTACCCTAGAGGTAAGATATAATTGGTAAACAAGGAATATATACAGAACAACAACATAATAAACACAAGTTGTATTTATTTCACAATCCATTCCCACAATCAGGACAATAGTTCAGTTAAGTTCCTAACTTGATTTTTAGCCTAGCAAAATGAAATCAGAAGTACCAAAGGCATTATTTTCCACGGTATGGGATTGAAAGGTGAATGGAAAACCTTACTGGAGTTCACTTTCACATCCCCACAAAATATAGACAGTAAGAGTGTTGTGGTGGATCCCCCTGGGCCCCCCCAGCCAGGTCCCTCTCATGTGACTCTGAGATAGCTGGGTCTGTCTGAGGTTCCAGCCCCCCGGGCTCTGATCTGCTTGGTTGGTTGTCCCATCTCCGCCCCTGCTATATCCTTTCCCCCTGTCTGTGATAAAACCAGCAGGACGGAAAGCCCTGCTCTCTTACCTCGCCGACCTTTTGCCCAGGTCAGGTGCTCTGTCCCCCTCCAGGACAGAGGGAATAAATGACTTAGCATCAAAAGAGGTAGGAGCTATATTTCTCTTCTCAACTTCTGCTCTGGGGGTAGCTGTCAACAAACACTGCCTTAAGTGGAGCTGCACAGTCGAGGGATATTTAGGCTGTTTGTGAATGGTCTAAAGATATTCCAAGACATAAAGAGGCAAGCTTGCCACAAGATTAAGCAGTGGACAGCTAATTTACCACTAGATAAGAGAATAAACAGAGAGGAGACAATGGTGTGCTCCCTGAAGAGCAGTCCCTGTGAATTCCTGAAGAGATCCATCCCCTCACAGGGGTGATGGTGGGACATGTTCACCTGGCTGCCACATACATTTAATTACCTACAGGATTTCCCCTTTCCAGTGTAGGCACCCTGTCTAGACTGTTTGATTATCCCTCATCTGTAATCAGCCTCTGCTTCTTCTCTCTCTTTTGACTTGAGATGCCTTTCACTCCACAAAATGGTGCAACTCCTGTCTCCTTCTGTGTGTTCCCTCTTTATCGCTCTGAGACACCAAAAAATTGCCGTGGTTTGGGCTTTCCCACAGATGACCTGAATGAGCCCCAGCAGACACAGCAGTGCTGGGCCATCAGGCTCCCTGATGGAGTTGTGGAGTTTTCTGTGGGAAACAGGAACCCTCATTCCCTTCAACACCTGGCAGCCAAGGGGATTCTCCGAAAGCAAACCCTAGGGAGAAGACCTTCCATGCTGAAAGTATGGTTGAATAAGGTGGATAATAATAACCCAAATCTACATAAATAAAAATCATCATCAAAACAAAGGAAAGCTATTTAGAGCATGCCTCACCCAGCTGCTCATGCGTAGGGTGTCTGTCAATAAATGCACAGCCTGGCTGGATTTGTGGCTTGGAGCAACCTGGCCTAGGGGAAGGTGTCCCTGCCCCACTGCAGGGTGGTGGAACAAGGTGCTTCCTCAGGTCCTTTCCAACCCCACCCATCCCGTGATTCCATTAGTTGAGTGTAGGACACATCAGGAGATCCCCCATGAGACCCACAGCACATGTCAAACTGGTTTCACACATGTAGCAATGCCCACCTAGAGGAAAGGAAACATCTCAATCCCTGCTGGAAGAGAAGGGGAGGACCTCACAGACAATTCCCTGCCCTGGAAGGTCTTGGAGCAGCAGTCTGAGCCTTCCTCACATAGGAGGAGACTCCAGCAGTCAGACAGATGATGCAGTAAAGCACTCAGGAAGAGGAGCTGAGTCCTGGTTAAATCCCACGCAGAGCAGCCAGAGAGGAAAGAAGTGCTCCAGCCCACTCCAGCACTGATGGCAGCAGGGAAACAGCCAGCTGCAGCTGGGAAGTGTGGAAATTCATTCAGCTAAGTCATCACATTAACATGGGAGCAGGGGGAAAACCATTAACTGGAGAAAAGAAAAAAGCCACAAGACCTAGAATTGCAAGGCTCAAGGGCACCACAGCAAGAACAAAATGTTTCTCAACACTTTTTTTTTTTTGTTTTTTAAACGGTAGCATATTGCAAGCTCTTGTTCAAAAATGTGGCACTAATTTAATGGAGACTCACAGGAGGGGTTGGGTTGGAAGGGACCTCAAAGCCCACCCAGTGCCACCCCTGCCATGGCAGGGACACCTCCCACTGTCCCAGGCTGCTCCCAGCCCCAATGTCCAGCCTGGCCTTGGGCACTGCCGGGGATCCAGGGGCAGCCTCAATAATTTCTGGAATTTCTTGCCTACAGACACATCTTGAGACCAGCCCTGCCAGCAGTGCCCTAAAGTGGTCCCATCTCCAGTGCCAACCCTCTGCCCCCACATCTCCCCACAGAATCCACTGCTCTGTCCTTGGAGCAGCTTTCATTTCAGACGACCACTGTCCTTGGAGATGGTGAAGAGCTTTTAGAACAAAGGAATTACAAAAACTCCTGCCTGAGGGGGTAGGCAGGGTCAGGTTTCCCATCTCCAGTTAAAAATGCAGATCTCCAAAGCAGACAGAGCAAATTTACAAAGAATACAAATCTTACACTTTCAGATGCCAAAAATGCAACTCCACTGACTAAAAACAAAAAAAATCAACTCAAAAACAACTCATCCAAAAAAGCCAACTGGTATTTACAGACGGAGAAAGGAAACTGTACTTGAATCACCTGAAACAACAAAATACATAAACCAGGAATCATTAGATTTTAATGGGGCCTAAATACTGATATTAACAACTTCAAGCATCTCATGCACTCTTTTGTCTTCTCATTATTTTGATTTCATATGGTATTTAATAGAACTTCCTGTGCTTTGCTATAAGGAGAGAAAAAGTGTTTTCATTAAGCATTAATTCTCTTATTTTGGTGGCAGCAAACATCTCTGCCATCTCTCTGGAAAGAGCTTCTGGTGCTACTCTAAAACAACATTAGAGACACAGGCACACTGCTTTCATCATCACTTGCTTTTCAAGGCAGCAAAAAGAGCTGTGCTCCAGGAAACAAAGGTTCTTAAAAACCCTGTAAACAGTTAAATAAGAGAGATTTGGAATTCAAACATGAAAATCCTAAATTCACTTTGTGCCTCCATGGCTTAACTTAGCCGGCTGCAATTTCTGAATTCTTCTACCAAAGATGCATTAAAAAAAAATCCTTCCCTAACACATCTTTGCCAGGAACTCAGGCTTTCAAATTACTTGAAATTATATCACAAATCGAAAGCTTGCAAGAAATATGGAGAAATTCTCTGGTAAGTACATCACTGAGATAATGGAAACCAATGTAATCCAGAAAATCCAGTTCTGCTAAAAGTAAGAAAGTAAGGGCAGTTGTCTTCCTAGTGAGATAAAAACTGACAGCTCAAGAAAGAACTGGAGGGGAAAAAAAGTCTTTATCACAAAAGAAGAGTTTTCTGATGTATTTCAAGTACTGAAAAATCTAGGATTTGCTTAAGAGCTCTGCTGGCAGATCTCAGCCAGAGAACTCAGAAAAATTACAGGAGGTACTGCCTAGCAATTCACTTTTTTTGCATAAAACCCATGCTAGCCCATGTCTGAGCATGGGAAAGGCATCGTGGTGGTGTTAAAAACAGCACAATCCCCTGCCTTTTACCCTGTTACTAACCCAGAGACAGCGTTCATGCTGCAGCTCAGCTCCTCAAGGGCTGGAAGGAGCTGAGGATTGCTGCCCACCGAGAAGAGCCCCAGACCACCAGGGCAGGTCCCTGTGGCCCTGCACAGGCTGACAGAGCAGGCAAATGCACCTCAGGCTGAGCCAGAGGAAAACAGCATTATACAGGCAAATTACTCCTTGGGTTTGTGAGATAATCAGGCTGTTATAAATGAAATGTCAATTTCATCGGATTAATAATTTGCGTGAGCCAAATTATTAATATAAAAACAAATAAAATTTATTTCAATCAAATTGACAATCAAAATCAGCCACTATAAAAGAAAGCAGAGCCAAGCCCAGGTTCTTGACTCTGGGTGACACATACACAGCTCTGACCACCAGCAGTTCAGAGAGGTGAGTGCACACCTTTGAGATGTTTGAGTCCAGTTTTTATACTGTTTTTCTTGCTCTTGGCTATGAAATCCATTGTCCTTTTCATTGTTGATGATACTCAGGTCCAGTGCTCAGTGGTACATTGAGATGTTGATGTGTCCAAGGATTCTCTTTGTGCTCTGGTTGATGGTTTCCAGTAACCCATCCCAACATGTGATGATCTTTCCGGGAAATCCTTGTATGATGACAATGAGGTATCTTGAGTAATAGGTCCACTCATCAGCAATGTCCAGGGAGCAGCAGATCCTATCTCTTGCTTCTTTCAGATGGAAAAAGATTCTTGTTGGGTAAGGTGAAATCATAGGAGGTTGATGGGTCTGAGGTCATCTCTTGAGCTTGCCTGCACTTCTTATGTTAATTAGTACCTTCCTTGAGCAAGATGTCATGAGACTTGCCAAGGTGTACTCTGAACACAACTTAAGTTTAAACATATATACAATTTACAAGATATAGTTTACATTTTAGATCTCACATTAATAACTTATTACATTTATAGTGTTTTAATTCCTTATGAATTTTGACCCATCTACAACAAGGCCAAATCAGTAACCAGGGAACACCTCGTGGCATCCCTCTGTGTGTCAGCCCACCTGCATTTTAGCTCTAACAGCAGTTTGCCATGGAATTGTCACAATTAGGAAAAAAACCCCAAGCCACATTCTGTTTACAATACATGATAGTTCTTTTCAGCAATCAAAACCATTCCAGTATTGTGCTCAAAAAGAATATTCTTAGATTATCTTCATGGGTTTCCTCAGCTCTTTTGCTGAGAAGGGCAAGAGCCTGGGCAAGCACAGCAAGAAACAAAAGTGGGATTAGAGAGCCCAGAGAGGCTCAACATGGCTTCCTTGATAGCAAGGACAAGGTGTGCTCTGCTCATCCAAAATCCCTCTGCTTTTGCATAGCAAGGATTCCCGGTACCTCTCCGAAGGAGGGCCTCTCCATCCCATCCTCTCTGCCTCTTACTGCTCCCCACTTCTCCACACCAACAAAAATCCTGTGTCCTTTTCTGCCATTTGGCAAACAGTCCACTTAAATCAGTATTTTAGCTGCTGCTGGGTGTTATAAATAAGGGACCAGATTATCGATTTAACAATTATCCATTTATTTTGTACTTCGTTGTAGCTTTGTTTAAATGTAATTTTGTACTTTGTTGTAGCTTTGTAAGTTAAAATTTCTCTTGCAGTTTAAGAAAAGAAACCCACACTTCGTTGTGAAGAAACCAGCCTCTTATCAGGGCTTGCATTTACAACCCCCTCCTTACCCCTTTCGAAGCTGGCCTGCTGAAGGGTAGTAGATAAAGAAAAAAAGAGAAAAAAAAAAGAAGATAAAAAAGGGGCTGAATATGCAAACTAGAGCCGAAAAGACCCTTGGGAGT
>JACBWW010002156.1:0-10257 GCA_020086605.1 Lanius collurio | reverse complement strand
TGAATGTTTTCCTGTAGATTGCCTTGTACTCTCCTGACATACAGAAGAAAAAATGGTAAAAAGAAAAAAATGTTAGTTCAAAAATAAAGTCTTATACTTTTAAACTATTTAAATATTTGGTCTACCCCTGTGGCAAGAGTACCTGTCCCAACTTGACTGATGCCTGGTGGCCCCAGCTGCGGCAGGTGCACAATTACCTCTCCTCCTCCCCCTTCTTACAATGGAAGGAATAAGAATTGCAAATCTCCTTCATCGGCAGACTGGACCTCCTGCCAGTGAGGGGCCTCAGCCCAGAGAACTTTCTGGACCATTACTGTGTATGAAAACGAGCCCCAAACTGATCAGGTAATAAATGGGGCCTCTGACAGAAACCATGTGCTGTTCTCCTTGGAACAGCAGTTCTGTCATGGAAAACCTCCCCCTGGGGCTGGGATGCACTCAAGAAGACTTCCAAGGACTGAGTGCCTTCATCCCATTGCCAGATGAGCGACTGTTTCTAATGGGCATCTGTGAGAGATCCTTTGACCTTTCCAGTGAAGTGAATCCACCTGCTGTGTTCCTCTGAGGGTGAGCCCTCCTGTGCATGTATGAGTGCAGGTATGCTTTGGGTCATTGACCTTGTGCTTGCAGGATCAATATCCCTGAGTGGTAACACTGAAACTGTAACTGTTATGGTATCATCATACTTACCCTTCAGTTTGTTAGTTTTAGCCATTGGTTCTTGAGTGTTTTATCTTTGTGAAGTACTTTTTGTGGATGTCCATGACAATACTGCTTATATAAGGGGAGAAATTTATTTTAAGGGATCCTACAGTTGAGTGTTACATATCTGGGAATAATGCTTTGAACTTCTTTAGAATCTATAAGCCAAACTATCATGAGAAATTAAACAATGACTACATGGAAGGGACAAGATTGATTATCTGTCCCCTGTCTCATAAGGTCATAAAGTTATCATAGGGATAGAGCATGTCTCCTATGAGGAAAAGTTGAGAGAACTGGGATAGTTCAGCCTGAAAAAGAGCTGACAGCCTTCCAGTACCTGAAGGAGGCCCACGAGAGAGCTGGGAAGGATCTTTTTACAAGTGTGTGGGACAAGGGGGCAGGGCTTCAAATTAAAAGAGAGTAGTTGAGCTCATGACTGGAGATTCAGTAGTTTGTCATGGCCAAGATAAGGTGCATTTCCACAGTCAGTTATTTCCTTATATAAACAGCTAAGTTCTAAACTCTCTGTATAGAAGAGATAACTGCTTAAAGCTCCAGAAACATTGCTGCCAGAGTAGGAGATTATAGTTGTTCTGTTTATTGGTACTCTAAGTCACAAATTTTTGAAGTATGCTTACATCTCAAGTACAAATGGAACAGCTACCTCAGGCTACAAGAAATTCAAAATGATGCTTAAAGGCAGTGTCAAAAACACCTTGGAGAGACTAATTTGTAGAATGATCGGGGAGTGAAAAGCATAACTTGGAAATGCAAGAGAAGAAAATGCTGCCAGATGTACTATCCAGCAAAGAGGAAGATGCTCTTTGGGTTTTTTTATGCATGCTTCACAGTACAACTACCCAAAGCTCTTGGCCTTGAACTAAGAGGTACTTGCAGTGACTTTGGGTGGAGAATAACCTTCCAGCCCAAGCTGCTCCAGAAGACCTTGAAACCGACCTTTTCATCATAAAAGTTTTACTGACATAATACCTAATGAATGGCACATTTATCTTTCTTATAAGACTATAATTCAAATCATAGAGATCAGATTATTACCTATTAGGAGCTATTAACCATTTTCCAATGCCTAGTGGTGCATTTATCAATTACAAATACAAGCAACAGAAATTCACAGAGCAACAAATTTCTGATTTGATCATTGCCAGTAGTTTAGTCCAGGTTTTGATGCATTCAGGCAATACTGAAAGAAGAGTAAGAAATCTATGTCTGGGTGAACCTGCAAGCCAGATGAAGTTAATCTTCTGCTAAAATGCTGGAAGGTAATGGAAGAATAACAACCTCATAACTTCTAAACTTGTCAGATTTTGCCACTAATTTAAAGGCAAAACAGAATTTGTAGAGGGACCTGCGCTGTTTCCACTGAAGTCTGATGGACTGAGATACTCTAATGGAAAGACAGAAAAGCAGGTTTTGGATATTGGCAGAGGATCTAGAAGTCTAAGGATTTCCCACTTAGTCATGGATATGTCAGATGGGGTGAGTTGGGTCCAGTAAAAATACAGAACTTCTCAAGACAGAAAATGTTATACTAATGTATCTCTTTAAAAGGATAGGGAAGGAATACATAACGTGGAATTGAACAGAATGCCATACTTCATGCTTTTGCAGCCTAACACACCACTCTTGAAATAAAGGAGGTTAACAAGATTTGGGAGGGTAACTAGTCATTGGTATCTTTTATAATGGACCAGCAGTACTAATAAACACAGCAGACAGGCTGTTTTAAAGGTACATATGTTAGATGCCACATCTCATCAGCATCTCAGACTGCTCAGTCAGAAGGGACAGCTGACACACATAATACTCAGGTCAGAGAGTTTAATAACATAAATACAATGGACCTGCTACTGAAGGTGTCATTTGCATGTAACATTGAGAAGCACTGCCAATTCTCAGATATTTCCTTTTATGTTTGCTTTTTTGTTGTTGTTGTTGTCCTGAAGATGCCAGTGAGAAGTAGACGATTCCACTAATGCAAACTTACTTTTTTAAAAGGTCATATTTCCATTTGAAGTCAATCTCCTGGTCGATTTCTTTGGAATAGTGGTCCAACAGCAGTCATTCCCAGTCATTTCACTGGTATTCCAATTGGCATTCTAATTTGCTTTCTATTGACTACTTAATAAAGCCTTCTTAAAACAAATAATAAATGAAGCTAATGAGGGTTCCAGCTATCAGATTTCCTGTGCAATTCTGAATTTTCAGCAAGTATGCAACAGTTCTCCATTTTATTTTTTAAACAAATTTTATAAACTCTCTCCTTTTCCAAATGTGCATATATATAGTATACTACCTTATACACATTAAAAAAAACCCTCCTGCTTTGATGAATAAATATTTTCAATCTCATTGTAAGAAATTTCATTGTAAACATTCAAACTCAGAATACTAAAGCAT
Organism: Lanius collurio; assembly: GCA_020086605.1. Taxonomy (NCBI): domain Eukaryota; kingdom Metazoa; phylum Chordata; class Aves; order Passeriformes; family Laniidae; genus Lanius; species Lanius collurio. Next base: position 7,134 of record JACBWW010002156.1, on the reverse strand, counting down.
ATGGTAGTATTTTCTTACAACTACAAAAAATGAAAAAATTGACCTTATTACTGAACTTCCTCAATGTTCTGCATTTCAGTTTCCAGTGGAATTTAGGTTCATATTTTTTTCTGTTGTACTCCACATTTCTTAGGAGAAGTACTGATAGGTTTTTACTACCTATATTTCCTTCCATCTGAAAGGAACACGTTGACCTAAAGAATCTAGAAGAGAAGAAAACCCTGCTCCTTCTCAAAAAAGTGTCTATTCTGCTCAATTCTTTATCTGTTGAAGTCATCTTCAGCTGATTGGCGCTAGTGGTCCATCTTTCAGAGTGAATATATTTTATTCTTTCATATTTGTGAATCCAAACTCAGAATACTTAAAGATACCGAGCAAATTTATTTCTCAGATAGAGTGAAAGAAAATTTCAAAAAGGTACTCATTGGTTTAATACCTCTTTGCCTTAAAGAGGTTTAGCTTTTAGAAGTTAACCTGGATGCAGTAATTAAATCAAATCACAATCTTGGTTAATGGAGCTAATTATGAACAAAAGCCACACTCGTGCATCTTTCCTCGCATTCTATCTAATTTCTAAGAACCTATGATTGCAGACAGAAAATTAAACTAACTTATTAAAAATGTTCAATATTATAAATAAAATTAGTAAGTGGGAACATATTCCATGTAGCCCATGCTGCACATATAAACTAAGAAAAAAAAAATCTATATAATATATTCTGAACAGGAAATACAGTGGATAATAATTTTCTGAAGACCTTCAGAACTTAAATGTCTGAGATTTGGAAGATAAAAAATGAAATATCACAAGATCATGCAGATATGAATATTTACAAATACTAGCTTTTTATTAGAGTAACATGTGTAATGAGTGCTCTGAACTGTAAAGAAACAGAAAAAGAAATGCTGCTTTGTATTATACCTAAAAATCTTCAGTCTTGCTTAACATTCTCAAGAGTTTGGATCTTTAATTGAAGAAACTTTCTAACAGCCATAACTCAAAACATTTTACACCAACTTGAAGTTTTTGTCACAGAACTTCCACAAACACCTTTGCAAAGTTTGTGAAATGCTGGCTTTCACTTTTATTACAAACACAAACTTCCCACTTTAAACCAGAAATCAAACTGAGTTCTGTAGTCTTGCCCAGTCAGCGACTCAGTAACACTCTGAATTATGCTGCACTCTCTTTTTCCTTCTTTCTTTCTCCTACGCACCCATTTAATCGTGTATTCCAGCCTCTAGGAGACTTGTATCCATGCAGATTTTATCTCCATCACTGCAGTGGGGAGGAAGGTAATTATCCACCAAATGAATATTTTATTATTTTCTAGACAAATAAGCACAATTCTAAGACAGATAAATGTGTAAACTGGTATTTAAGAAGTATTGCAATGTTTATACCTCAGTCAAAAATTGCCACTCAACATCTTTTATTGCTATAAGTAACAATAAGCAAAAAAAGAAAAGTTTTGAACCCTTGGCTTCTCTTTTGATGTGTATACACACCTCAAGGAAGTGCATATCTTCTCAAATGGATTAAAAGAACCCCAAACAACAAAACTTACTGTCCTCTTGGTGGAAGTGTAGCCAATAAACTTGCAAATATGCTACCTTTTGAAAATCTGTTCTGATATTAATTTCATTCTATAATGTAATGCCAGGGGTCGGCGGGTGCTAGTTGGGGCTCAGACCCAAGAAGCCGTGGCCGGCCTGGAGAGGTGATCCTGTGAGGAACCGTCTCCCAGGGGGTCGTGGCTTCTCTCAGCTCTCAGCCGGGGTTGCCTGCAGAGATGCCTGGCTCAGCAGCCATCAGCTCTCAGTGATTCAGCAGTGATTTCAGCTCTGCTCTGCAAGGCAAACCCCCAGGGCCAGGCCCGGACAGAGAGAGGAGAGGCCCTTCTGGTGGTTCCGCAGAAGCAGCTTTATTCTTCCATCTTCCGCGAAGGGGAAGAGACAGATCCTCTGCCTACTCGGGGTAGAGGGGTCTCTTTTATGGGGGTACAGAAGTGGGTGTGAAAGGGTGAAAAGCCAATAAGTATTAAGGTATTTTACATATAGTTTCCTAGAGGATCATGGGTCTGTCTTCTCTTGCTGTAACCACAAAGATTCTGGCTTTCCCAAAGAGGGGCCTTCAGGGAGATTGTGTAACCTCCTTATCTCCAGGCCTGTCTTCCATGACAGGGGCTTGTCAGACCCCACATCTGGAGACTGGGCAGTCTCCTTTACTTAAACAGGGGCTTCCTGCCATGACAGGGGCCTGCCGGACCACACAATTCTATACTTTATTTCTATACCCATGATATTGAGAGTCAAGCTCAGAATCTCAATTGCATCTCAGAGAAAGAGGAGGGCTGCTGATGGTGCACAAAGCATTTAATACCAAGAATTCTGTGTTCAAAGATTTCACCTGATAATATATCTTAACTACACTGAGGTTGTACAACCCTTGCCAACATATTTCTGGCAGATGCTTTGTTTGTTAAAACCCACATGAACAATTATTATGCCCCAGTTACAGTCAAATTTCAATGTAGATATTCCTCTTACTTTGTAGTGTTTCTCTTTGTCCTGTTTGTTTTAAAGCTCTCATCTGCTTGCCTTTGTAAATTTTATGTCTCTTTATAGATCACCAGAATTGAAATACAAGGTAATCAGATGTGGTAATAGATGTCAAAATGAAGTATAAATGATACTGCATCTAGCATATATGATAGCTAGATGCAATTATAAAATGGAAGAATATGAGAATTATAAGTAGCAATTTATATTCTTCAGGCAGCCAGATGTACACCTGGTTATCAGCAAGGAATAATTCTATGATTACATTCCAAGTTTGAAAATACCTTGCTACTTTTTTAGTAGGGCCTCCAAAGCTGACTAAGCCCCTTTATTCCATTGATTTATCTTTCTTTCAAAGTGCTAGGAAAAGATTTCTTTGTCACCTGTACTAGATTTGGCTGGGATAGACTTAAATTTCTTCATAGCAGTGAATATGGGGCTATGTTTTGGATTTGTGATCTAAAAAGTATTTCTAACACACTGATGTAATTTTGGCCATTGCTGAGCACTACTTACACACCATTATTCTCTGCTTCTCACACCAACACACCAGCAAGGAGACTGAAGGTACACAAGAAACTGGGGACTTGTGCACTGGAACAGCTGATCCTAACTGACCAAAGGGTTATTCCGTACCATATGATGGTGTCCTGGTTTCATCTGAGATAGAGTTAATTTTCTTCTTAGTAGCTGGTACAGTTCTTTGGTTCAGATTCAGAATAATGTTGATAACACACTGATGCTTTGGTTGCTTTGATGCTTGATGTTTAAGTAGTTCTTACGCTGAATCAAGGACTTTTTAGTGTCTCATGTGCACGAGAAGCTGTGAAGGAATAGAGATAAGATGAGGGGAGACCTCCCTTCCTGGAGCTGGCAGTATACCTGCTTGCTGAAGGGAAGTAGTAAAGTAATGCCTTATTTTGCTTTGCTTGTACATGTGTCTTTTGCTTTCCCTGTTAAACTGTCTTTATCTCAACCCATGAGTTTTCTCACTTTTACCCTTGCAATTCTTTCCCCCATCCTATGGGGCTGGAATGAGTGAGTTGCTTTGTTAAACCATGACATCAAATTGTCTATAATTTTTTGGACATTCAAACAACTAGAAACTATATGCTCCTGTGCATTTTGCATCATCTATGTTTTTTCTCCAGAATCAGAAGCATCACATAGACATATAAATTTGTATAAGGACATCATCTATTCATTCATATTTATTTAACCATTTTGGTTTACAGTTGATTTTACTCTGGTTATCTGGGTGTGCTGCACTTCGTCCTAGAGTACTTAGTGAAAGTGTATGTCAGATATCAGAATATAACCAAATACGTCCCAGTGGTGTCGTATAGCACACATAGTCCAGGAAGTACAGAACGCTGAGGCAGCAAAGCATGAAAGAGGGTTCGCTAAAGGATCTGCTACCCTGCAAAACATCCTGAGAAGACAACATCAGCCCCTTGGAGCGTTTTTATAAACGCTGACACAATAGTTGAAATTGTGTGTTTTATTCTAATCTCTTTCTCCTTAAGAGAAATATCATGACATAAGTCTCTTATTTGACTAACAAAATCATTCTTGATAAGAATAAGGCTATCTGCTCCTCATTTTTGCTCTACTCAATTCATGTCACATTTAAAGATTTATGATCCTCAAAGAAACCATTATCATCTTTTGTCTTTTCAACTCTTTGACCTGCACTGCTCCTGTCACCTCTAATGCCAGTACAAAATGGCTCATGCAGAATCAGCATGATGAACCTTGCTACTCAATATCTTTCAAAAGAAGGGGCTGCTCATGAAAACCACAGAAATCCAGCAATAGTAGTGCCCAAACTGGGGCCCAAGGTGGATGTCAGCAGGCATTCAGGCAATCCAAAGAGAATATGTGCATGGACAGAACACTTCTTTTGATTTGTGAATGACAGCACACTGTCCCTGCTAAGAAAACAGAAACATGGCAAACACAAGGCAAGAAGTATTTGAATAAAGAGATTCTAAACTGGTCATTCATACAACAACATGCCAGTGTTACTAGTACTAGTGAACTATTATAAACAAAGAAATAAATTGTTGGGATATTCCCTAAACACTGGTATTCAAGAGATAGCTTGAGGCTTACTCTTTTGTTGAAATCTGTTTAATTGTTTTTGCCAGTAGATCTTTGCTTAAGAGACTTTAAGATGATCTCTATTACACAATCTTTATTACAGTTGTACTTACATAAATGACTGGAGGTTTGAGAGTGCCATAAAATACTCCTAGGGAAGAAAAAGAATAGCTAAGAGTACAGCCTGGATAGACCTAGCGAAGAAAAAGTAGTAAAAGGCATTTAGAAATTTAACATCAAGCAAAAAGCTTGTGAACAGAAATCAACTTTTTTTGAGATATATGAGAAAATTTGGACAGACATGGTTATTTGCACAAATGATAAAAATACGCTTTTGTTGTGGAAGTATTTTAGTACCTATTGCAAATCAGCAGTATCAAAGTTAGATCAGCTCTGAATAAAACATACACCTTAAACAAGTTTTCCCCCAGTAGGCATTTAGAAAATTTTTAAGTGAATGCATTTAAAGCACCATCTGATACTCCTACACAAATTCTAAAGCAGTATAGGTATTCAAATTATTTTTCGCATGAAAGTTGAAGGAAAAGATACTTTGAAGGGTAAAAACCCAGAAAAATGATTTTTAGATTTATAGTAATTGTGATATATAAACACAATTAGAAGACAAGTGAACTAGCAATATGCATGTTTGCACTCTAAGCATGAATTTACATATATAAAAAGGCCCAAACATAATTTGCTTTAAAATTAAGGTACAAGGAAAAGACTATTTGAGAAATCATTCTATTACAACACAGAGATTTTTAAAGTCAAAACATAAAGTTTTGACTTCAAAACATACACTCCTCTGTAGTGGTTTAGTTCAAAACATCCATTACTTACTTATTTTCCTTCTGTGTGATAAGAATTAGGAGAAAGCCAAGCAGGCACAAAACTTAAAAGAACTAATGAAGTTTAACAGACCTAAAAGAAAGAAACAAAAATCAGAATCAGACTAAATGCTCAGAACACCACTCTTCCCCCCCACCTTTCCTCCTTTCTCCTACTGACAATGGAAAAACAACCTTCGAGACTCTTCAGTCAGTTTAGCACTTCTATAATAATCTTTTACAGTTCACATAGGGAGAGGAGTCTCTGAGTCTCTCTTGCTTATGCTATGGAAACATTCCCACAAGAACAATTATCTCATGGCTGCAGAATCACAGCAAGACAGCTGCCCGGGTAGTTCTCTGCTTGCACGTGAAAAAGTGCCTTCCTTCAAATTACAGTTTTCCCACAAATGTTTTCCGAGGGTTACAATTTGAACTAATGGGATGTCAGTTTAAGACTGAGATGTTCAGAAGAAAAAGTTCTCTTCACTTATCTCTAGGAGTATCTTCATCTCTAGGAACTGAGGCCGTCTTCACATTCATCCCTCTCTGTTCCTTTCTACTGAGGTCTAGATCAGTCCATACCAGAGGGTGGGACTATGCCCCCAACCCCTGGGGCAATGGAATCCAGGTATATTGCACACCCCTCCAGGTGAAGGCAAACTGAGTCCTGCAATCTGGTGCCAAAGAAATGGAGAAAAAGGCATTTGCTACTTCAACATTTTTCTGATCTCAACACAACTACGCTTGCTCACAATTTCTTTGTGAACACTTCAACCCCTCCGTACCTTCATGAAACTACAACAGGGATTCCAATATATCATAGTTCATTCCCATAGGTTTTACAACAGAATTTCAGCTTCTAGCATCATCTCTTTCTCCTCCCTTAGGGTTTCAGCCCTTCTTTCTTCACTGATTTTGGTGTCTCTAGGGTGTGTTTCCTTCACATTCCTTCACTTTTCCCTTTCCTCTTACCTGGGAGAGGGTTGACATCGGCAGGCTCATCTGTTCTGAAGAAAATCTTACAGCATTAAAAGGGTTAATCTCACCTGGGCCCACAACTGGAACTCATTTATCTCGGTTGGTCACATGATCTTTGCTGGGTGGCAGCTGCAGCTCATTCCTCAGCATTCATCTCAGCAGCCGCACCAAGGGGCCCTGGCCAACCTGCAGGGCCTGGCCCACATAAAGCAGGGCCAGGGGTGGAATGGGGCCCCCTGGCTCCAGGGTGGCTGTCCCCATGGTCAGCCTGGCCAGACTGCTGAGCAGGCCTTGGCCTGGCCCTGCGGGCCATGGGCTCCAAGTTAGCTGTCTGAAAGCTGGAAGGGAGAGAGCTGGATGGGAAAGAAGGGTGTTGTAATGGGGAATCCTTACAACAAGTATAAGACAGTGATGAACTTGGAAGGAAAGATGAAGCGATATTTCTTTAGATGTTCAGAGATGATTTATTCCTCCAGCATGGCTGGAGTTCCCAGGCAGACCCCTCCAGGCATGGGACCCTGCTGTCTTCCTGGGCCGGGCCCCAAACCCACCCAATCAGGAACAGGTATGGGGCACACATGACATGGGATCAGGGACAGGGACCGATTCGTACACTGCAGGGTCTCTCCCCCTGGGATTTCAGGGGAGATGTACCTCC